>MU008178.1:961868-1165065 GCA_010909165.1 Anthoceros angustus
CAAACAAGACTGCCAATATTTTAGTATTACGTCAAAATGCATTCAATGATACACCCAATAGCTCTACAAATATTCTTCCAAGCTCTTTTTGTGGATTTCATAACTCTTCAGTGACACACATCGGACGTTCTTCTAAAGTTGATGGAATGCCCCTTCCTAGTACCATGAGTAGTATTACAAAGAGGAATGGTCTGCTTATTCACAATACAAACTCAAATGGTATTTTTAAGACAAACAATGGTGCTATATTTAATAATGTGGGACTTATGAATAATAGTTGTTGTAACACAAGAGGTCCTTTAACGTTCAATGGCACAAGTATTGATTGTAGCTCTTTGAGTATGATAAACTCAAGTGTAATAGAACTAACTACCAATGCCTCTACTCTAGCCTGTCAGACCAACTCTAGGAGTGGCACTAACCTTACTTGTCCGTTAATTAATATTCCATGTTCAGGAATTGCTATTCCAAGTCCTATGATTAATGTGCCAAAGAAAAGAAGTAGAAGCGCTCCTTGGACGGTGACAGAGATGCTAACTTTGATAGATGCAAAGAAAGAAGAGAGAGAGAGATGTTATTTGTATAAGGCTTCCGGAGTGAAGCTCCCAGCAGCTGAAAAATGGCGTATTGTAGCTATGCATATGGAATCAAAAGATATGGGAAGGAGTGGAAGCCAGTGTCAGGATAAATGGGAGAATATGATGAAGGACTACAAAGCAGTAAGAGAGTGGCAATTTGTTGGGCCTTTGGGATCACCTGATGGTGCACCTGGGTCCACAAAGAACTACTTCAAGGAAATGACTAATAAGGAGAGAAAAGATGCTAGCTTGCCACCTCAAATGGACGAAATAGTTTTTTTCTCACTACATGCTATTCAAAATGAGAAGGAGGAGAAAAGAGAAAGAGCACGTCGTAAAGTTTCAGATCAATATAGAGTCCATGTAAGTGAGCAATGTATAAGTAGTGTTCATCATCAACAATCCTTGAACAGTAATATCAAAATGAGGGGTGCTGGTGAAACTTTTATCAAGGACAGAGTTGTACATCCTCAATGCTTCTTGAAAGACTACCGAAATGGTGTATCTCATTTCAAAGAACACGTTCATAGTGTTGATCATTCCACTACTGTAAGGGAGTGTTTGGGAGCTACACAAGACTCAATCATGAAAGAGAGAGTTCAAGATGGAGATTCACATTGTGAAAAGGAACATCTAGGGCATGAATTAAATTACAATGGTAAAGACTGTGGAAGCCGTTGTTACAATCTAGCAAGTCAAGAATTTTCTTCAAACTTTATGGATGCTTTGGGTGGATATCATAGTCAAAGAACAGAAACTGCTAAGGAGCTTGTAATTCATGATAGGGACCATTTTGTAACTAGAAATGATAATCAGGTATTCAATAAAGAGAGAGTTTTGAATAATTTTGGAATTTTGAGTAAAGACTCTGAAAATATGATACATCATTGTAAACATGATATAACAAAAGATTATCAAAGGGAGGATCACTTCGTTAAAGAATTGAGGGATGAATTGCTTATGAATCATAGAACAACATGTCGAGAACAAGACTCAGGGGACATTGGCCCCAATCACAATGCAGATTCAACATCCCCTACTGTTGATGGAAATATATTGCAACACCATAAAGTAGAAAATAGTATGAGTATTGAGAAACTAGATATAGATCAAGCTCATATAAATGGAGGTGATTTAGACGAGTTTACAATGGATACAGATTCAGACAATGGTGGGAAAACAAGAAAAAAGAAGAAATCAATGTCTTCCAATGGTAATATAGTATTAAATGAAGCCCAAATTGGATATCTTTGTGTTTAAAAGTATAAATACATGATGAAATATTTACTCAAAGAGTCTAATTCTATTTGAATCAATATAAATTAAGATGTTGGATTTCCTCTTTAAGAGAATCACCAACGATCAGCCCATCTATAAGTAGTACAATATGAATTTGTACAACAAACTGTAATGATGGTTTGCGATTGTGAATACTATTATAATTTATATAAATTCAGGTGTTGTAGGCGGAATGGCAGATCAGCAAGATGGATCCGGCATCGGGCCTATTGGACTACGCCCTAGTTTGGAGAGCCCTATAGTCTTAGACGATTTCATGAATGCAATTAATAAAGAGGCGTCTACATTGTCCTTGAAAGAAGTCATTGATTGTTTCATGAAAGTCGTGGAAAGAAATGGCAAACAACATGAAGCTGATAAGTTTAGAGATACATCAGCACTTGTCCAAGTTCTAGTTGTCTTGGCTGATGCCGTCAAAACCATTGCTGAAAGATTGTAGACAATAGGGTGTTAAGTTGGTGAATTCAACATTTTTTAGAGTGATTATTTTCTACATGATATTTTTGACATGGATTATCTATTTAATTATTTTATTTATACCAAAAACATTCTTTCAGAGAAAACGTTTCCCTAACTTCCATATCATAATCAAAGTATTATGATTCATCAAATCGGTTTTAAAGTGGGTCTAACACAATGAACTATTCACACCAAAAATAGATTATCATGTATAGGTTTATACATATGGAAGATAGATGATAATTGAATACTAGTCCATATATTACTAAATTTCATTTTTATTATATTAATTATTGAAATGGTTATTCATAGTACCAAATTTAGATGTGTTTGGTCTCTTTTCACTATGTTTTAAGTGTAGAGGGATCACCTATCCCAGTTGATTACATAGAGGCTCCTCCTTTCTCTTTGTTTATTATTTATTTATTTTTGAAAAGTAATAAAATTAAAATTATTGATAATAATATATTAGCAAGTCCAAAACACTAAGACCTATATCAATAAAAATAAAAAAAATTGAAAAACATTGTATCAAGAGATGTTTGTATCTTGTTCAAGATGGATGATTGGGAGAAAAATTTTGACCTACAACATAATCAAGATGAGAGGTTGCGTACTCGCTCCTTTAGTGAATTGGAAACAAGCGAGGCCCAAGTACCAGAAATTGAACCAAATGGATGCATGGAAGATAGTGCCACAATGGGTCAAACATTGTTTAGAACAATTAAAAATAGAAAGTTGTGGAACATAAAATCTGAAGAAAGAGGGATAGGGGAAAATTCTGGTGTAAGTCTACTCCAAGAATCTGGTGAAACTGGTTGCCGTAAAAAATCAATGTGGAATATGATGAAAAGTGGATATGCTTTAGTGGACTTTAATGCTCTTCCTGAATATCTAAAAGATAATGAATACATTTTAAAGTACTACAGAGCAGATTGGCCTATTAAGCAAACTCTTTGGAGCATCTTTAGCGTCCATAATGAAACTCTGAATATTTGGACACATCTTATCGGATTTCTTTTTTTCCTAGGATTGACTGTGTATACATCATATAAACTTCCTAAAGTGAAAGAGCTGCCTATAAGTTTTAGAAATCTACTATCTATATCAGATATTATGAATTTCACAAAGGTGCATTTCAAGTTTTCTTTTCCCTACATCTCAAATTTTCATATTCCTCACATATTGTTAAAATGCTTGTTCACGGGATCACTTTCCAACACTCCAAATGAACAATGTATTTTGAAACCGACCCCGCGATGGCCAATTTATGTATTTTTAGGAGGGGCTATGCTTTGCCTTTTGACAAGTAGCACCTGTCATTTATTATCCTGTCATTCATGTCGTCTTTCAACTTTACTATGGAGACTAGACTATGCGGGGATAACTACGATGATTGCTACTTCATATTTTCCTCCTGTATATTATACTTTTTTATGTAAACCATTTTGGAGATACTTCTATCTCATAGCAGTCACTATAATAGGAATGGTGACTGTTTCAATTTCTCTTATCCCAGCTTTTCAAACAAGAAGTTTTCGAAAAA
Organism: Anthoceros angustus; assembly: GCA_010909165.1. NCBI lineage: Eukaryota > Viridiplantae > Streptophyta > Anthocerotopsida > Anthocerotales > Anthocerotaceae > Anthoceros > Anthoceros angustus. The sequence continues at coordinate 965,751 of MU008178.1, forward strand.
TTCGAGCGTTACTATTTTTTGGAATGGGTATATTTGGAGTCATCCCAGGAGCTCATAAACTTGTGACATTCTGGAATGATCCCATGTGCTTGGATACACTTGCTCAGGAGCTTATTATGGGTTGTTACTACATCTTAGGCACGGTGTTTTATGCCGCTAGAATTCCCGAGAGATGGAAGCCGGGGTTGTTTGATATAGCTGGCCACAGTCATCAGATATTTCATGTGCTGGTCATTGCCGGGGCATATACTCACTACAAATCGGGTTTGATATACCTAGCGTGGCGTGATTCGAACGGCTGTGAATCGTAGTATCACAGAAGATACAGAATCCTCCATCTCCATAACAAGCGTGGATCGGTGCTAAGTATCTACCACCGTCCAATTTTTGATCCAACGAGTACAGAAATAATCGTTTTAGAATCTGGCTCAAATTCTGGATCCGGGATCTGCGATTTGCAAGATATCCTTTTGAGAGCGAAGTCGGGTCTGAGGACCGTCTTACAAAAAGAACAGTGAGACCCACGATTGCTATCCTGAGAATCTTGCAGGATGAGCTGAGTACTGTTGCTATGCTAGGCCAAAATGTCTGAGCGAGAAAGCAGAGGACAAGAATCCAAAAAGATTACCTTGGAAGCTGTTGCACATTTGCCTAATGCTGCTGCACGATATGACTTGAGGGAACGTATGACGAGAAGCCTGGGGGAAGTCATGGAGGACGAGAATCCAACTACATTACCTCGGAGGTTGTACGACGAGAAGCCTAAGGAAGCCGCTGACCATGATGATCAATTAGATACTCCTCAATAACCATACCCGGCACCTTCAATGGGCAGTAGTCGTCCATGCCGAGGAAACTGTTGGTGCATCCCCATTCATCCTGAAGGGGGCTTCCCGGAGCTGCAATCTGGACGATGGAGGCACATGTGACTCATGAGCAGGCAGGGAGAGGAGGCTCTAGGTTGCGGGAGACGGAGGGGGAGTAGCCTGTCGTGTTCCCGTCGCTATAATCATGGGTAGCAAGCGATGCTCCTTAACAAATGAAGCTTGGGCATTTGCGAGCAGACATAAGACTGTTGCTGAAAGTGCAAGCCCAGCGGTTGAAGCAAGAGGGCATAATTGCGTGACAGTGGGAGGTAGCCGTAAGCTATGTGTAGGTTCCGGGACTCGTCGGATCTGAGAGGATCATAATGACCTAATCTGAGAGCCACCGCAGCAGCTCCTCGCGCCCTGAAAGCATGCATACCTGCGCAGCTTCACAACTTAGTACTCCCGCTCCGACTGCTTCATCGTCCAGAGCGCCCGCCGATTTTGGGATCAGACGGCGAGCCTTGGCTTCCTGCTCAGCTTCCTCCTCTTAAACTTCTTAAAACTCCAAGAAGTAGATGCGGCCTCAACTGTAACTGTGCCTGGTCTAGCCCTGCTCTGCCACGCAACAGAGAGATCCTTCAAAATAGAACCCCTCCTCCTTCACTGCACTCCGTCATGGTTCTAAAAGGAATTGCGACAACATCCTTCCTGTTCATAAAAACACCTTGGAGTCTTTCGCATTTGCGGAACTAGCTGACCTTGCTACAATATCCTTCGGTCCAGAATTGCCACCCACCACGCTCACGGGGGGTGTGGTGTTTGCAATGGGATAGAAGCAAAATGGGTATATGCTACTCGGCGCGCCGGTGGGGATGTGTTGTTTGCGATGGGAAGCAAGGTGGCTCATACATCAATTATACCTATCTTACAATTATAATAATGAGAGTTTATTTTTTAATAATGAGAATTATTTTATTTAAATAAGAGTTTAAAATAGATAAACCTTTAGAAAATCTCATAAAATTGGAATGATATAGAGAAATTAGTATGGCCCTACACAAAAATGACAGACACACATCGAGAAATCGTCCAAATTTTTAAAAGTCCACTCGTGAAAGAGTGACATCGAGACATAAGTCCATTGGAACTCACAAACAAGTGTTGATTACTACCCTTAGGATGAGGTACCCACGAGGCTGTTTGATGGCCTACTAGGCCACCTAGTGGTACAACGCCATTAGGGGCCGCCACGTGTAAAAAGGCATTACGATTGGAACCGGCCATCCGTGAATGCAATCAGCGCTCAACAGACCGAAGAGGAGCCTTGCTATGGATGCATAGCCAGCTGCCATGAAGAAGACTGACAGCCCGTTTTCTCCCCGTTTACAATACCTAATCGAGTAATATGATGTAGATCGTATCCATATCCCGTAAATGCCTGATTAATATGTAAGATAAATAGTAGAAATACAGTTATAGATTAGGATACGTTCTGGAAATCGTGCGAGAATGCTGTTAGAATAGTTCCGTATGGATCTTGGAACAAGACCGCGACCACATGGCCTGTATAAGAGTGATTACGAAGAGAAAGCGAACAACTATGTCCAGAAGTTGCGCGCGAGGGTTGCACCTGGATCATAAGATGACTGCATGACATTTGGTATCAGAGCGTGAGAATCCTACACAGACCAATGGGAGAAGGGCTGAATGCAAGGAACTTCTTACAAGCAATGAACCAATAGACATGAGCAATTAGCTCTCCCAAGACGGAGTGGAGAGGGAGATCACCAGCAGCAGTAGCAGCCATGAAGGCATGCAGCTGGTGGAGGGGATTGGTAATCGACTGCGCCAGAGGGCCCATAAACCTCCAGCAGGCACATCCCGAGGCCGGCCTACAAACCTGCAAGTTCGTGGGCAGGCACCCGCAGAGGCAAGTGTTGAGCCAGGCGTCGGAAGAAGGTCGCCGACCGCATCAATGTAGAGACCCGTGAGCTCTCAGAATAGGAGCTGGAATGCCAAGGGCCACTCACAGGCGCAGATGAATTGACCCTAGTCCACTATTCTAGTGAACCAGTCACCTGAGGATACTGATTCACTAGAATTTGCGAGGACGACCTCGCAAACGGCCGGCGAATTCCGACGCGACTCCTGCATCATAATGCACAGCTACCGGTTAGAATCATGCAACAAGTAACAACGACATAGCGCAAGACATAGGTAAGAGAATTGCAGATCTGGAGCGAGTGCTAGACATCAATTTGGAGACCATCACTGGACAAGCACACAAGCTGGGAGGAGTGGAGGCAAGCTAGAAGGAACTTGATTCTTTGTGCCGTGACAACCAGAGGAAGCTGGAATAGCAACTTGCCGGAGTACTCCAGCTCTTGGAACAATCCACACCTAGCCAATCCGATTCAGAACCGGACAGGATGGCCGCCAACTGTAGCAACTCCAAACCAGCCATCAGTTCCGGATCAACCTAGGTCCACACCAAGATCAAAATGGAAGGACGATGAGGAGGGGAGAGCCTCACCTGTGCAGCCCAATTCATCGGGAAGGAGTTGAGAAGAAGATTCGCTAAAGAAATTGATTGTCGAGTTGCTTCTAGAGGAAAAGGACAACAAGGACATCCGAGCATCAGCGAGTTGCCTCCAACTCATGAGATACGAGAATTGGGAGCAGCACAAAGCAAAGATGGACTCTGATTTGGTTGAAGCAAAAGAGCAACACTTTAAACCTTATCCTCAGCTGGACCAATCGTTGCATCGGAAGATCAAAACTACTACCTTCGACGGGGTTGCCAAAGATTTGCAAGGAGTATATGATTGGTTAGACAAGATGGAGAAATACCTGATGGCGAGTAAGAAGGATGACCAACAGAGAAGTCAATTTTGCGTATGTCGTTGGAAGGCTACGCATATCGCTGGTGGAAGCAGAGGGAACAGCAAGTAGATCTGGGCATGGAGACTACTATCTACACAGGCGGTTTTCAGTGTTCTTGAGCAATTCCTCCACTGAATCTGTGAGACTTGTATCAACAATTCAGAAAGATTTACCAATAGGGCTCCATTCAAGAATATTGCGACACGTATTTACAGCTCACCCTAGATCTACCCCGGCCGGATGAAAAACAAAAGGTGGAGAAATTCATTGACGTTTCGAGATGAGAGTCGATGTCAACCAAACGAATCCAACCAGACTTGTTGATGCAATGAGGGCCGCCATGAACTATGGCCGGAACAAATATAAACATCTCCGGTCAAGTAGTTCCTCGAAGCAGAAATGAGGAAAAACAGCATATGAAGTAGGTAAGAAACCTACTTTTAGGATTCTGTCTGATGGTGAAAAAGAGGAGTATAAGAATGTTAGAAAGTGCTTCACTTGTGCTGCCCAGGATCATGGGTCCAGAAACTGCCCCCATAGAAAGGACTTCATTGCATGGTTGAAGGAGACCGACAACACCACCCAGCCTAGGAACAACTCCATCTTATCTGCACCCCGCAGCAATCATTCAGTCACTATTGAAGAGGTAGGACCTGCTAGTAAAACTCCAACAACCCAGTAATGGTTATTGCTTGGTGGTAGCTTGTAGCAAAAATCATGTCCCCATCAAGTTCAAGGTGTTGCTGGTAGAAGAACAGGCCACGGCCCTGCTTGATTCAAGAGTGAGTCATCACTACATCTCCGAATCAGCAGCAACATGGGCAAGCTTACTCATCCAAGACTCTGGTCAGACTTCTACCGTTATCACAACATTAGGTCAGAAGGACACCAGTGTAGAGAAGTGGGCTGAAGCAATGATTACCTTCCCTGGAGGGTTTACATAACAGTTGAGGCTGATCGTAATCCCAAGTCTGGCCCATGATGTGATAGTAGGTAAACCTTGGCTAGCATCTCATTCTCAACAACTAGAAATAGATTGGTTTAGAAATGTGGTCGACCTGCATGTCAACAATCAGAAATATGTGTTAGAGGGGGAAACTTACCTCCCAGACAAGCAATTGTTTGTAGTATCTTCTCTACATAAAGCCGTTGCGAGAGGCAGTTTCCTGTATGTAGCAAAGTTGAAGAAAGTGACTCCCCTAGAAGGCACTGCGAAATCTCGAGCTCAAACCCAACGGCAGGCAGAGAAGCTACTGCCACAGGTGATGAAGCAGCTGCTGGCAGAATTCGAAGACTTGTTTGCAAATCCTACAAAGCTTCCACCCAGGAGGGCTGTGGATCACAATACAGAGCTTCTCCCGGGTCACAAACTTGTCAACCAACAACCATACAGGACATCAGTGATAGAGAACGAAGAGATCAAAAGGCAAGTAGATGCATTTCTAGACCAAGGCTTTGTTAGACCTTCCATCTCATCTTTTAGAGCACCAGTTTTGTTGGTGGCCAAACCAAATGGAAATTGACGCCTCTGTATTGATTACAAGGGACTGAACTGGGCCATGATCCGGAATTGCCCCATATTGATGAGATATTGGATTAGCCACGTGGATCAAAGTAGTTCACAGTTGCTTGCGAAGGTTAAAGCATTCATAGAGTAAGATTGCCTGGCCCCCCACGAATGCCCTAAAGCAGTCAGCAAGCAAGGACTTCCAGCTTGATGAAATATTGGATTAGCCACGTGGATCAAAGTAGTTCCTCGAGAATTTGAATACTAGGCAACGACGTGGTCGAGTATCTCGTTGATTTTGACTTTGAGATGAAGTAGGTAAACCTTGGCTAGCATCTCAAGTGAAGACAATCGAGCATTCCACGATGAAATAGCCAAGCAAGCTTTTGAGTTGCTAAAGGTTTGGCGTCACTACCTCCTTGGCCAGCGATTTGTGGTACACACGATCACCACTCCCTCCAAAGATTTTTGGATTCAAACCTAAGACATGGGTTAGTTTTACCATGCGCACCATTTGAGCCATGGGTTGGTTTTGAATAAACACTCATGATAAGGAAATGTTAGTGATCATCCATGCCCTAAAGCAAGGACTTCGACTTGATGAAATAGCCAAGCAAGCTTTTGAGTTGCTAAAGGTTTGGCGTCACTACCTCCTTGGCCAGCGATTTGTGGTACACACGATCACCACTCCCTCCAAAGATTTTTGGATTCAAACCTAAGACATGGGTTAAAGCATTCATAGAGTAAGATTGCCCGCCCACGAATGCCCTAAAGGTTTGGCGTCACTACCTCCTTGGCCAGCGATTTGTGGTACACACGATCACCACTCCCTCCAAAGATTTTTGGATTCAAACCTAAGACATGGGTTAGAAGTTGCCAGACTTGTTTGCAAATCCTACAAAGCTTCCACCGGGAGGCATGGATCACAATCTGAGCTTCTCCGGTCAAGTAGTTCCTCAAGCAAGCTTTTGAGTTGCTAAAGCGGACTGACGGTGGCCCGGTGCTCATGATGGCTAACCCCAAGGGCACCCTACTCTGATCCGCGGATGGAGTTCAAATGAACTCACGTCTAGATGTAACTACTACTGGGGAGGAAGATTTTTGGATTCAAACCTAAGACATGGGTTAGTTTTACCATGCGCACCATTTGAGCCATGGGTTGGTTTTTGAATAAACACTCATGATCACCATGGGCTCGTTCTTGGATCCGAACCTTTTTTTGTTTAGCGAATTCAGAGACTTTATATACATTTCAAAGTATATGATGCTTCAGACTTTGCCCTCGGAGCTATCCTTTCACGGCAGGGCAAGGTCATTGCTTATGATTCACAAAAATTGCAAGCTGCTCAAGTCAACTACGCTGTGCATGATAAGGAAATGTTAGTGATCATCCATGCCCTAAAGGTTTGGCGTCACTACCTCCTTGGCCAGCGATTTGTGGTACACACTGATCACCACTCCCTCCAGCATTTTTTTCCTCAGTAGAATTTGAATACTAGGCAACGTACGTGGTCAGAGTATCTCGTTGATTTTGACTTTGAGATGAAGTACCTTGTGGGATCTTCCAATTCTTTCGCGGACGCCCTAAGCAGGAGGGCTCAGACTCTCATGACATCTCAAGTGAAGACAATCAGAGCATTCCACGTAGCAGTCCCGGATGTCCCCCACCAATACCAAATTTACCAGCAATTAGTCCACGATGCAACTGAAGGAATACCAACAACTTTGATGCAGACTTACCAGCTCAAGGAGGCATGTGTGTACAAGAAGGGCAAACTAGTGATTCCATAGCATCTGAAGGACATCCAGCCAGGTTTTCTCCATGACGTGCATGACTCACCCGTATCAAGACACCTAAGAATTGATAAAACCTATGCTCGTGTCAAGACACACTTCAATTGGGAAGGTGTGAAAGAAGACTATATCCAGTGGGTTAGAAGTTGCCAGACTTGTCAGCAAGCCAAACCTGAACACTAGAAGACCTCGGGCTTGCTCCAGCCCTTACAAGTGCTAGAAAGTCGGTTCTAATCCATTTCTATGGATTTTGTTAGGGCCCTTCCCTGCACCCGCGCAGGTAAGGATAGCATCTGGGTGGTGATAGAAAGGCTATCAAAATGCTGCCACTTCATTCCTATCAATGCCAACATTACCGCCTCCAAGTTGGCCAACCTGTTTATCAAGGAAATTTTCAGGTTGCATGGCTGCCCTCAAGACATTATTTCTGATCGCGACCCCAAGTTCATAGCCGAATTTTGGAGAACCTTCATATAAACTTTGGGCATCCGGCAGAGTTTGTCCTCCACATGCCATCCAGAGTCCGATGGTCAGACAGAATGACAAATCTAAGTGGGTGAGGACATGTTGAGACACTACACTCATGATAAGCAAGGCAAGTGGGAGGAGCCTTGACCTCTTCTAGAATATGCTTATAACAATTTGAAACATGCCGTTATGGGAGTGTCTCCCTTCAAGTTTGTTATATGGCGAAACCCCCACCACCACCAGGACTGTGGCCAGCCTGCAACTATCGGTGGAGAAGTACATCAGAAGTTGCAGAAGATGTTTGGCACGAGCTGCAGCAAGCCAAACAAAAATTATTATCACCCCAGAACTGTGCTCGCCAATCCAGAAACAAGCATTGACGAGAGATCACCTATGAGGTGGGCCAGTTTGTCTGGCTACGCATCAAACCGCACATGTATCCGTCTTTGGTGCATGTCAAAAACAAGGTTGCATATCGCTTTGCAAGACCTTTCCGGATCACCAGCAAGATCAATGCTGTGGTATATCACCTCGGGCTCCCCCCGGACTGGAAGATGTGCCGAACATTCATGTCAGCATGTTCAAACCAGTGGTATAGCGCAGCCCCGACCTCACAGATCCATCACCCGCGACGCCCACACCAACACCTGCACATAGCACCGGCGAGCCAACACCATCCTCAACCTAGCAATTATGGCCACAGATGCAACAATCACAGCGTGCCTCTATCGCCCAACTAGACGGGATCTTCCAAGTTCGAGTCCGCCAGCTGTGGAAAAGATCTGTCCAAGATTTTTTAGTGGGCTGGAGCCAAGAATCCAATTCCTCTGCCACATGGGAGCCAGAAGAATTTTGCCGCAGGTTTCCTTCCCTACAGGCCTTTTGAAGTGGGGGAGTATGCTACGAATGCAGGAACCGGCCATCCGTGCGTGCAATCAACACTCAATAGACCAAGCATGAGCCTGGCTATGGATGCAGTAGATCTTACGAATGTATCTCTTGTTATTATCAAAATCATAATTAAAAATAAATAAAATGATGTAGATAGATATACATGTGCCTATTAAAATCAACTACGTATATGATAAGGCTACCTATGAATAAAATGAGTGGTATAAATTCATTGTAAATCAATTTTACTAGTTAGCTTTTGATGAAACTTTGTTTATGCATGAAGACGAGTTAGGTGCTTGCATATGAAAATACATACTTGTTAGAGTAGTTCCGCGCAAATCTTGTAACGAGACCGCGACCACATGGCCTGTATAAGAGTGATTACGAAGAGAAAATGGACAGGCATTCCTTGAAGCTCATTCACAGAAGCCATGACCAGAAGTTGTGCACGAGGGTTGCATCTAGATCATAAGATGGCTGCGTGACAGAAGGGGTCGAGTGTTGGGACTGCATGTTGTAAGAGCCCTACGAATAAGGGCTACCTATGAATAAAATGAGTGGTATAAATTCATTGTAAATCAATTTTACTAGTTAGCTTTTGATGAAACTTTGTTTATGCATGAAGACGAGTTAGGTGCTTGCATATGAAAATACATACTTGCTTAGAGGAAATGATAGTTTATCATTTCCTTGATGTTAAAGGTTTTACAAATATTGTGCTTAAGATAAACATTGTGGTTAGGATTAGACTAATGCACCTGTGTAACCCTCTTAGTGGACAACTCATACACAGACATCGAGAACACTATGCAAGACATCTTAGTGGACAACTCATACACAGACATCGAGAACACTATGCAAGACATATGTAGTTGCATTCTTGTGTGCCTATTGCCTCCAAAAGGCACAACTTGGAAGCCAGTTCCAATGCCCATTGAGGCCAGCACTATCATTGTGGTTCTTTATGTTAGTTTTGGAAAGTTACAATCCCTTTGAATGCATATCAGCAAATGAGTGTACCTCAATTGCCTCAAACTATTAGAATTCACGGAGAATTCAAGTCACACGATAAATGATTCAATCTAGAAAATGACTATCAAATAGGTAATGGAATTACCGAATGTATCTCTTGTTATTATCAAAATCATAATTAAAAATAAATAAAATGATGTAGATAGATATACATGTGCCTATTAAAATCAACTACGTATATGATAAGGCTATAGTGATTGATGGAATGGACCTAAAGTTTTTATTCCCTAATGAGACCACTTTGTGGGATCTCCCTACTAATCTGTAGTTACATGAGCGAATTGATGGGTATGAAAGAGTCGGAAATCTAAAAGGCCCGTCGCGAGGCCTGACGAGGGTTGTCGTGCTCTATGGCAGGCGTGGGTGCTGAAAGCTGTTGCACCTGTTTGATTGCGTCCTACCGTCCTCCACGGTCCAATCACTCCGGAGCCTCACATGGTGCGTTGCACTCTTGCGTTGCTTCCAAATTTTGTGCTTTACCTGAATCGCGATTGTCTCGCGGGTGTGGGGCCTGGTATGACATGGGCCTCGCAAAACGCCGGAGAACAGTGCAAGCAGGCATAGAGCTGGTTACCAGCGGCAATCGATGAATGCACAGTCGTGGCGTGAAGCAAGAGGCGACTCGGCAGACCAGCTATCATGGGAGTCAGTCGCATCGCACTTGTTGGGATGGAGTGCAAGTTCCTCACGGACGATTGCGTGAAGGAGTTCAAGGCATCCAACAGTCCCCGAAAGCTTCAGCTGACTGTGCCTCCTGCTCGATTTGTATACGAGCTTTGCTGGACAGTAGTGAGAATCCCTGTGCCCTTGTCCACTTTCAAAGCTGCCATCATTCCGTAGTCTGGATGGTGTCAACACCTAATGCAGCCGAGGTTTGCTGAGTAAGGTCTTCATGGCTCACAGGTCCGAGGAGAATTGCCCTCATCAAAATGTCGACTGGCTCTGGATGCAGTAGATCTTACGAATGTGAGCGTAAGGGATGACACTGCATCGCTTCTTGCTGACACCATTGCTCACATGGGTCAGGAGGTCAGTGTTTCTTGACAAAATTGATGAGGTTTTCCTTTGCACAGCCATCTGGCTTTTGTGATGGAACTGATGGACTGTATTGTTAATGCAGCTTGTGCAGGCTGGGGATCTGAGAAATCGATTGATTGAGCTGGTGAGGAACGATTTGATGTTCATTCAAGTTCCTCCTGGTTTTTGCAAGTTTTTAGAGCGTTTGATCAGTAAGGCAAGGATTCTTCTCTTATCTAAGCTTGTATGTTTCCAGGCTAAGTGGCTTGTGGACGCTTCTCTGCTTCCTGTTCGGCTTCTCCAGGAGCGGTGTGAGGTGACTTGTCTGGCACACGACTTCAGCAGTTCTTTCTCTGGTGCTCGCAACTTGTAGAGCTGTTGTTGATTGGGGATTGGGAGGGGGGGGGCGTTGTGCTTTTCTGTGAGCAGGCAGAATTTCTGTACGAGGCTGAAATGATCAAAATCAAAGCACCTGATATGAAAGCAAAGGAGGTTGGATATTTTTTGTAACAGATTACGTGCACTTTGCTTGCTCAAGGAGTTTATGCATTTTGACTTCTTGCATGCCCTTGTTTAAAGGTTCGAGTGAATACTAGATTGCTCTACCAGCAAACCAAATTCAATCTTTTGCGTGAAGAGAGTGAAGGCTACGCAAAGCTGGTAATTCCATCTCCACCGCTGTCTTGAGGACTTGGAGTAGAATGGAATGGCAGTTAAGCTTTTCTTGCTGTGAAAATCACAGATAACTCTGCTCACTCAAGGGGGTCCTGATGGGTTAACTTCAAAGACAGCTCCTACTGTGATTAGCACTATCAAGGTGAGTGCAGTTGTTCAATTTCTTTTGTGGCCTCTCCTTTTGTTGGTCTGTATATAACCCGATTGGCACTCATGCCTGATATTGTGGGTGTGCAGTCCTTGATTGGCCATTTTGACCTGGATCCAAACCGTGTCTTCGATATTGTGAGTTGGTGAACTCGAACTTGGAGACTGCATATGCAGTTATTTTGGCAGTAATATCTTGTGTATTGCTGGATCTCAAGAGTGTAACTTTTGGTCAGGTGTTCTAAGACACGCCCTCTCAACCTTTCAGGTGTTGGAGTGTTTTGAGTTGCAGCCAGACAATGACGCCTTTCTTGAACTCATTCCCCTCTTTCCGAAGGTAATTCTGTGGTTCTTTCTTCAGCAGTTGCAAACTCCTTATTGCTTCGACTATTTGTAAGCAAGTAATTTGTTGGTAACACCACCGCGATAGGAATGTGCCAAAGATGCAACTAACCCATACTTTTGATGGATTTTACAGTCTCACATCTCCCACATCCTTGGGTTCAAGTTCCAGTTCTATAAGCGTCCAGAAGTTGAGGGCCCTGTGCCGGATGGATTGTTCAGGCTGGCAGCAACCCTTGTCAAGGAGAAGTTCATAGATCTGGATAGCATGTAGGTCTTAAAGTAGTCCGTACATGGAAACAGGGAGAGCTGTATGGTCTTTGTATTGAGTGGAGTGCTGAGATGTCTTGTTACGTGCTCATTAGATATGCCCATTTGCTACCCAACGATGAAGAGGCTTTTGAACAGTATGAGGAAACATCGAAGAAGCGTATGGAGGAGGTAAGCCATCTCATTTGGCCAGGGTTTTTCATCATGCTTGTGTGATAGTCAGCTTGCTTACCATTTCCATGTTGTGTACAGGCCAATAAGATAGGGAAAATAAATCTGGCAGCTATTGGGCGGGACTTGATGGAGGAGGAGAAAGCAGGTGATGTCACAATTGACTTGTATGCTGCATTAGACATGGACCAGGAGGCAGTTGCAGAGCGAGCCCAAGAACTACTACTCAACCAGAAATTAGGGCTTCTCAAAGGATTCCTTTGTGTTGACGACTGGTATGTAGCTGGAGATTTAAAATTTGTTTTTGAGAGTATTATTCCAGTTGCTCAATGACGGAATTTGGTTGGTTCCACTTGGGAGTTTCACAGTGTTTGAGCTAGCTAGCTGAATCCAGTGCCCAATAGAATAGCGTGGTGTCCTGCATGCCAGTGTGTTGATTTGCTTGCCGTTGGCAGGGCCGATGCTTATGTTTTGTTTGAGAGGTTGGCTCGTCTCAACCCTGTGGCTCACCCTACAATTTCTGCTGGGATTCTGAGGTATCTTTGTTAAGCTTGACTAGCTCTAGCATATTGGGTCTTTTAGTTTGTCAAAAAATGCTGACAGGATACTGACGGATGAGGATGCTGACGGAGAACTGACAGGATACCCCTATGGAATTGACCAGGGCCATTGAGAAGGCAATAGCTCCTTATTGTCCTACCCCAGTCAAGGGTTCTTTTACAGGGAAGTCTACTGGCTATGCAAATTCAAATGGAAATGTTGATGTGAGGAGGAGGGGTCCATTGAATATCGGCAAGGAAGTCTTCCAGATGCTATCCTGTATTGGTGCCTACCTTCATCGAGATGCAATTTTGCTGCAAAAAGTAAGTCTTTGTAGCTATTGTGGTGGAGGATTACCCTGGTCCACTTAATAACTTTGGCTGTCATTGCTTTGACCAGGTTTGTCGTGTGCTAAGAGCATACTACTCTGCAGCTCTGGCTGCTGTTCAACTTTATATTCCAAGTGCGAATGTGAATGAAAGTGGAGACATGGAGCGGAAACGACTAGCATTGAAGGAGGCTAGAATCAGAGTTGAAGAAGCACTAGGCTCTTGTCTTCTTCCGTCTCTGCAGCTAGTGCCAGCAAACCCAGCAGTTGGGCTGGAAATTTGGGAAGTTATGAGTCTTCTACCATATGAGGTCAGATAAATGCTGCAGGAGGCATAAACCTCTGTTCTCAGCATCTTTCAGAAGGCATCAGGTGAAAGTTTGGACTTGGTTTCCACATAATCCTCACTCTTTGTTTTTAGGTCCGTTATCGACTTTATGGTGAGTGGGAGAAAGAGGATGAACAAACACCTATGCTGCTGGCTGCAAGACAGACTGCTCGGGTGTGTTTCTACATGAGGAGCAGACGCTTTGCATGATTTCAGTCATGAGTTGTGAGTTCAAGTATTGCTTCACTAGTGCTAGTCTGGATGTTCACCTCTAGTTTGGCTGGGAATTATGCTGACACGTTGTATGTGATGGCATGGGCTCATATAAGCTTGATACTAGGCGAATTCTTAAAAGGCTTGCCAAAGAAAATTTGAAGCAGTTGGGACGTATGGTTGCAAAAATTGCTCATGCAAATCCGATGACTGTTCTTAGGACAATTGTCCACCAGGTGAGAGCTTTGTACAGAGGTCCTAGTTGAAGGAATTAGGACTCATGTCATGACTGACTGATTTTCTCACATTGTCCTCTTTCTGATGCAGATAGAAGCCTACAAAGATATGATAGCTCCAGTAGTTGATGCGTTTAAATTCTTAACCCAGGTTTGCTTCTTCACGGTTGTCCAAGTTGTTCGCGATTGCTGAATCAGGCCTCATAGTAAGTCAACCCAACAAAATACATTGCTGGTGGCAGGCAGCTGATCTTTTTTCTTGGTCTGTTGCAGCTGGAGTATGATATCTTGGAATATGTTGTTATTGAACGTTTGGTACAAGCAGGCCGTGAAAAAATTAAGGAGGATGGTCTGAATGTTTCTGACTGGCTTCAGTCTCTTGCCTCGTTTTGGGGTCATCTGTGAGTTTCTGGGTCCTGTAATCCTTGTGCCCGATTACCATAAAGACAGCAATGTTATTTTGGATGTTCTCTGAACAAAGCTGTTTGGTGTGCTTTATGAACAGGTGCAAAAAGTACCCGTCAATGGAGTTGAGGGGTCTATTTCAGTATCTTGTGAATCAGTTGAAGAAGGGAGAGGGGGTTGAACTTGTTCTTTTGCAGGTAATCCTTGATCTCATGGTGTGCTCCTTGTTGAGTAAGGACTTGGCAGTAACCTTAAGTTGAGAACTTGAAGTTTTTGAAAGCATGTCAGTGATCCGTTGTGCTATTCCGGGATACAGGAGCTTATTCAGCAAATGGCAAGTGTGGAGTTTACAGAGAATATGACTGAGGACCAACTTGAGGCAATAGCTGGTGGCGAGGCTTTGCGGTATCAAGCTACTGCATTTGGTGTCACTCGAAACAATAAAGTGATCAATCATTCATAACCAATGCATGCTTAAAATTTTGAGCCTTGACTACGTGAAATTTTGATTGTGCTAGTTTGTGCTGCTGGTTTCATGTGACATGTGTGTGTTTCTGCTCTGTCATTGTCCTGAACATGAGTTGGTTACTTATCCTACAGGCACTGTTGAAGTCAACTAATAGGTTAAGGGATTCTTTGCTCTCGAAAGAAGAACCGAAACTGGCAGTGCCTCTGCTGTTGCTAATAGCACAGCACAGAACAATGTAAGTGATTGCCTGCACAACCTAGTTTTGCTGATCTGATTGGTGTTGATGCCAGGAAGTGTCTAATGCAACCCAATCTTTCAGAGTTGTTGTGAATGCGGATGTGCCTCATATAAAGATGGTCAGTGAGCAGTACGACCGGTGCCATGGTATTCTTCTCCAATACGTTGAATTTTTGACTAGTGCAGTCACTCCAGTAACATCATATGCACAGCTCATCCCCACATTGGATGACCTGGTGCACAAGTATCATATCGAACCAGAGGTATGTGTTAGAGGAAAGCATTTTGCTGTTTCCCCTCGTAAAGGTGATTGCTGGTGTGATACAAAGGCTTCATGTGGAATTGCAGGTTGCTTTCCTTGTTTATCGACCCATTATGCGCCTATTCAAACCAAGCAAAAATTCTAGCATGGCATGGCCTTCAGATACATCTAAGGCGTCTTTGGATCTTGAGAAGGAACAATCTGGGGATGCTTTGGTTAGCAAGGATTTGGTTCTTGATCTTGGGCCACATAAGAAGACCATCACGTAACTACTTTTGCACAAGCTGTTTGTGTATTTTTGGCTGCACCGTAAATTTGTTTTACTGGGAGTCAATGCATGAGTTGTCACAAACACAGTTTGGAGGTCAACAAAACGAGTTTAGCTTCCATGTTGGTGCCTACTTGCAACAAAACGGAGTTCTTCTGACAAGCTATTGACCCTCGTATCTGGTTTGGTTGCTCCGCAGTTGGTCAGAACTTATCGGAACAGTTCATTCCATGTTACCTGTCAAAGCATGGAACAGTCTTTCACCAGAGCTGTATGCAACTTTTTGGGGGCTTACTCTGCATGACCTATATGTTCCTCAAAAGCGGTATGAAGCCGAAATTGCAAAGCAGCGCGCTGCTTTGAAAGTTCTGGAAGAGAATTCCGACAACTCAAATTCTGCTGTTGTGAGAAGGAAGAAGGAGAAAGAGAAAATACAGGAGATTCTGGATAGGCTGAAAGCAGAGTCTGTGAAGCAAGAGCAGAACATGGCATCTGTACATGAGAGAATGCTCTTAGAGAAAGATTCTTGGCTGACGTCTTGTCCTGATTCATTGAAAATCAACATGGAGTTCTTGCAACGCTGCATCTTTCCTCGATGTGTGTTTAGCATGATGGATGCAGTATATTGTGCCAGATTTGTTTACAAGCTCCATTCTATGGAAACCCCATTTTTCAACACAGTTAAACACATTGATGTTCTCATCTGTAAGACTCTCCAACCAATGATTTCTTCCTGCACTGAATTCGAAGCAGGCAGGCTGGGGAGGTTTTTGTATGAGACTCTGAAAATGGCGTACTACTGGAAGGTAATACTTCCAGAAGGGCAAGTTTTGCCAGCATTCCTGAACCGTTCTTCAGCTGCTATGACCTAGGTAGAGCTTTTTCTCGACTGACATCTATGTGATGTGGGCATATTGCAGAGCTCTGAAGCAATATATGACCAAGAGTGTGGAAACAAACCTGGTTTTGCAGTACTTTACCGAGATCCAAACAGTGCAAGGGTGACCTATGCGCAATACATCAGGGTGGGTGTGATTCAATCTGTATGGTTCAGCACAGTTTGAATTACTCCACCCTGCACTGGTGTCATTATGTTGCTTCTTGTGGACCTTGATAGTCATATAAGGTTGTGATATTCTGATGCCTCAGGTTCACTGGAAGTGGAGCTCACGCCTCACGAAGCTACTTATCCAGTGTCTAGAGTCAATGGAATACATGGAAATTCGGAATGCTCTGACCGTTCTGACTAAAATATCCAGTGTGTTTCCGGTGATGAAGAAGAGTGGTCTCAACATTGAGAGAAGGGTTGGTATCTCCCGAAGTAACTTCCTTTCAGCTGGATCGTACCCTTGCTCCTGATTCTGAACCCCGTTTATTATGCGTGAGCAGGTCAGTAAAATTAAGGGAGATGAAAGAGAGGATTTGAAGGTTCTTGCCATAGGGGTCACAGCAGCTCTTGCAACACGCAAGGTTTGAACTCCACTGGAAAACCTCACACTTCTCTCTTTTGAAGTTCGCCTTTGTTGTTTACTGATGGATGCTTGTTCCAGAACGCATGGGTCTCAGAGGAAGATTTCGGGATGGGTTACATCGATATCAAGACAAATGCTTCACCTGCCAAAGGCCTGGTGGCAAACACTGCACCTCCAAGCTCGTCAATAACTCCTGGGCCATCGCCATTAGCAGGAACAAGCACCACTTCTGGAGTTGAGCTGTCAAACACAATATCTATGCCCTCTGCAGAACTGGCTTCAGAGGATGCTCCTCCAGAACCTACTCCTGGCAGGCCAGACATACCAGCGGCTTCGTTTAAGTCAGACCTGCCCCGCTCGACATCAGCACCCTCTAAGCCGTCATCAGTGATTGGTGAAACAAAGGCCTCGTCAGGCTTGGTATCTCCTGCAGCTCCTTCAGCTTCCAAAGCTCCTTCTGCAAGCTCTCTCAGGGCTGGTGCTGAGGGAGTTGTGAGGGCAGGTCCTCCACCGGCTCATGGTGGGAAAGGGGAGGAGCCCATCAGACAGGCCATCAAAGGGACCCCGGAAACTGAGGTACCCGTTCATTTTATGAAAGTGGATTTCAGTATCAGGTGTAAAATCGGACTAGAAAGCCGGTAGCCTCGTGCACGGAGTGCGTGTGGTAAGGCTCCTCGTTTGGTCATATGTTGGCCTGATCTCGTTTTCATATGGCAGGTTCGTTCTCAGGTTCGACGATCGTCTCAGGCTACTAATGCCTCCCCACATGGGGTAGGCGGGAGAGCAATCAAATCTGAGCTTTCGAAACAGGAGGCTGCAACTTCCACTTCTGAAGGGGCTTCTTTCGTCCTTGCACAAGTGGCAGGTGACAGAGACCCTGCAGTGCGTTCTCTGGACCAGGTCCGAAGAGCGGCTGGAACCTCAGCAACCAGTAATGGCGCTTCGAATGTGGCTATTGCAACTGTCAAAGCCCCAAGTGTGTTACCCAGAAGTGGGTCTGACAGAGGAGCGCAAGAATCGTTTGGGAGATCCAGTCGGGTGCCAGGTGAACATATTTCCAGGTCTGAATCTGTGGTGAAAGGAGATGTTGGAGGTAGTAGACTGACAGATGGTAAGGGGGTTGTCGATCGGGAAAGGTTTGATGGACACGATCTAGGCCGTAGTCATACTCCGTCAAAATCACCTGCACGGAGGGAGGAAAATTCTAGAGTTACAGATGAATTGGGGAAGGACAGGGCAGGGAAGCGTGCAGTCGTATCGGAGGAAGCTGAACGGTTGAACAAGCGCAGGAAAGGGGAGGTGGGTGATGGTGAGATGCGATTGTCAGACAGGGAAAGAGGTTCAGAGAGAATGGTTGAGGCACAAAGATCAGTTGAGCGTGATAGGTTAGGCTATGAGGAAAGGTCATTTGATCGGTTAAGGGATGAAAGGCCAAGGGACAGGTCTTTAGAGCGGGCTAGGGATAGGGTAGCGGAAAGATTTGAGAGGGATTATAGAGGTTTAGATCGTTCCGTGGATAAATTAGATAGGGATAGAGGTGATGACCATGTGGAGCGGTTAAGAGACAGGTCCACAGAAAGATTTGGCGGAGACAGGGGGCTTGAGAGGTCTGCAGAGCGGGGTCTCGATCGAGGTGTTGATAGGCTTAGGGATGAGAGGGTAAAAGATGAGAGGACGAGGATGAGATTATCCAGTGACCAACCCCTCATTAATGACCGCTACACTCCGTCATACTCTGTGGCCAGTATTGCTCCTCCACACCCGTCGCCCGTCCTTTCCCACATTGGGCCCCTCTCACTTTCTGGGAATCGGGCTGACGATGATATGGAGCGCAGGATGAGAAGTTTGCAGAGAATGTCACCATCGAGAGAAGATAAGAGGAGAGCAGATGAAAGTCTACGTGTGCAGAGAATGTCTCCGTCCAGAGACGACAAGAGGAGAGTAGATGAGAGTCTGCTGATGGCTATCGATGAATCCAAGAGGCGAAGGGAAGAGGAATTAAGGGACCGAAAACGAGACGACAGGGAATTGGTGGTGAAGGTATGCAAATAGGTCGCACTTGGTGGGTTGACTTTGTGTTCGGACGTGTGCAAGCGTGACAGGTTTGCTGTGTTATGTGAATACTGTGCAGTCCGAGAAAGAGAGGGAGCGAGAGAAAGAAAAGGCACTTCTTCTGAAAGAGGAGGCAGACGGAGCGTCAAAACGCAGAAGATTGAAGCGAGGGGACATTGCATCAACAGATGTTCCTCCCAGCTTCGGGCCACCACCAGGACCAGTCTCTGCGTCAGTTCCACAAGTGTATGACGGGAGGGACCGAGAACGGAAAGGTGGCGGCATGCCACGAAATATTTATATGGAGGAGGCAGCGTACGAGAAAGGGCTAAGTGGGCGGGGCCACAGTAAGGAGGGCGGGGCGAAGCTCGGCAGGCGGGAACATGAGTATCCTTGGTGGTTGTGATTTGGTTTGACCGGTGTTGGCTGGCATTTGACGATGAATCTCCCTTAACAAGAAGCATAGACTGTTTGACAGGGATTGGGAGGAAGATAAGAGACAACAAAGAGGTGACATGAAGCGGCGGCACCATCGGAAATAGCAGCATTGAATGAGGGACTGGTCAGTCGTCGATACGGCTCTAGATGCCATTTGTACTTGTTTGAAAGGGGTTGCGTAGCCTGGTTTGCCGCGACGCACGTGTTTTGTGCGCATGCTGAGCATCAATCCACGCCGCCAGCTGGCAGCTTCTACCAGGGTGCCCCTCTCCCGGCCCTTGGACACTGGTTCCGTAGCGAAGAACACGTAGGTTCATAAGCTTATGTATGTATTAGGAAACGGACGCGCGAAGGGGTGGCAGTCGAGGCCGAGGCCGAGGCCGAGACCATTCTAGGCGGGTCTGGGCGCCCGTTCCCTTCCCTGGCGCACGAGTCTGGAGTTGAGACTCGCCGCAAGGGGCCGAGACGCGCCAAGACTCGACTACAGACCTCTGTTAGGAATTAAGGAGTTGATGTTCGATGCACCAACTTATAAGTCTTTTTCTCTCACTATGGTGAATAAAAGAAAGTAATAAAACGTATGTTCTACATCTATTCGCTTTACCTTTTCTACTTACTAGCAGTAACTTTTTATCAGCCCTCTTCAACAGCCCTTCAGCATTCTTATAAATGTGTCCCTTCAGCGTTCTTATAAATGTGTGTCCAAATGGCTTAGGCCAAATGGACACACATTTATAAGAACGCCGTGATTAAGCATCCTCAGCTTAGAGGTACTTAGATGGGGTGGATGCCCTTGGTGCAAGTAGCTTAGGCACATCATGGTACAAGTTGTTAAGTACCAAGTCCCATGACGGAAATCCGTCCTTAGTGGACTTAAATAAAATTCTTCTTCTTCTTCTTCCTTCCGAAGAGCCCTTCCCAAGAGGTAGAGCATATCCTAGTAATATTCCCCCTGGTACACATGGTACAAAGTTGTTAAGTACCAAGTCTCATGACAGAAATCCGTCCTTAGTGGACTTAAATAAAATTCTTCTTCTTCTTCTTCCTTCTCAAGAGCCCTTCCCAAGAGGTAGAGCATATCCTAGTAATATTCCCCCAGCATGGACGGAGTGTACATAGGTGAATTTGGTGTGTTACTAGGTCCTGCCTTGTCTTTAGAAAAATAGTTATATGGTTTAGACAGGAAAATAAGCATCTCCAAGATCTTATCAGAGTGACAAATGTTACAATCAATATATATATTCAAAATATATATTTGAATTCTAATCAACTAACCTCAAAGAGAATAATTCCGTTGGACCCTCTGATAACTATTGACCAAAGTACAAAGAGAATAATTCCGTTGGACCCTCTGATAACTATTGACCAAAGTACAAACAACTTAATCGCTAACCTCTATTTCTAGTCGAAGTTGATCTTATTTTCTATATATCTGTTTGATAAGGTTTAAACAAGTTCTGTGGAGGTTTCCAACACTCAGGAAATGATATTTGTTTGATAAGGTTTAAACAATTGCTATGGAGGTTTCCAATACTCTGGAAATGATATCTGTTTGATAAGGTTTAAACAAGTGCTGTGGAGGTTTCCAACACTTTGGAAATGATATCTGTTTGATAAGGTTTAAACAAGTGTTGTGGAGGTTTCCAACTCTCTGGAAATGATATCTGTTTGATAAGGTTTAAACCAGTGCTATGAAGGTTTCCAACACTCTGGAAATGATATCTGTTTGATAAGGTTTAAACAAGTGCTGTGGAGGTTTCCAACACTCTGGAAATGTGATTGCAAGTTCTAGAAAAAAAAAAATCTATGATAATTTAAAACTTCTCTATACAAAACCTTGATATAGAAAAAAAAATGTCCGTCCCCTCTGTTCTCTTTGGTATGCCATACCGGATCACTCATAAGAGCCAATAAATCTATGGTTTTCAGCTCTTATTTAGAATTGTAGTCGATATTTCTGAAATATCACAAAATTAAATTCAAAAAACAATGATACTAAATTAAAACTAATGAAAAAGAAACAAATATATGGATAACTTATACATCTAAATCTCCTAATATTCCTGCAGTGTTGGAGTGGCCCCATCTTCCTTCAGGATTTGCCCCGCCTGGTTTTGAATATTCTGTTCCCAAATTGGAACATATTTATTCTTGAAATCTTGGAATAGTTCAGGATATTGGTAGTTTTCCATCCATTTGCCGAATTCAGATAATTCTAGCTAAGGACTATATGTTGGTACTTGAGCATTAAGCTCTTCTATTTTCCTCTTCCCCTTTTCATCCTACAAAGCCCTGGAAAACAAGTTAGGTAAAACAAAAAGTCACCTTAAACTGATCCAAAGTAATATTTGCCCAACCTGATTGAAGCAGCCTCAATTGTCGATTTTCTCATTAATGTGTTGTATTTTATTCTAGATTTTCTTTGCCACAGCCGCTTGCTCACCAAAATGTATTAGAACTGTATTTATTACTATGATATTTTAAAAATAATAAAAAATAGTTTGATGATAAATACCTCTAATAATTATTGAATAAAAATTTGTTGCCCATTGAAATTGTTGACGACGGTCAAAGTCTCCAACTCTAACTGAGCTGTTGTGCAAAGGCTTTTCTCAATATCTTGTTAAATAGAAAATGATTAGATATGATGCAGAACTCCAGAGGAAAAAAATTACAGCATAACAAAAAGCAATAAAAGTTCCTTTTACCTTCTTTATTTTGTTGAGTTGAGTGGGCATCTCGCAAAGGAGCTGCAGGTCTTGTTTGTGCCTGGATAAGAATATAGTATGTTATGAAACAACTAAAAGGGACACGTATTATTAGTCATTTGCCAAAGGGAACACAAAACCAAAAAGCCATTTCCACTAAGAAGAAAACCTTTCTCAATGATTGTATGTATTTCTAAGAGTGGAAGGTCAAACTCTGGTATGACGCCATATCTTGGATCCCCATGGTTGAAAATAGTTTTGTCTGTGCTCGTTGCACATAATTGTAATCGTTTTTTGCAAGTAAACAATAATATCATGGGCAATATCTCTCACTTAAACAACTAGTATGGACAAGAGAAAATGGAGAAACTCAATTTGCCTATTAACAACCCAAGAAAAAATGTAAGTCATTTTATAATGCATTGTTTGGGTCATGTTTTTCTATGTTTCGTCAGGACTAAAAAAAAAATGTTGTTTGTGTATATCAAGCATGGTATGCCAAATCTTGAGTATCCAAAGTGATGTCATCCCGATTTATGAAGACTATGGTAGAAGAGGCTGGTCTTGATGGATATTACATCAACAATTAAGAGATGTCACGTCACTATGATAACACGACATGCCCATCCATTTGGCATGGCATTCCACAGTCAGTATCATCAACACGCATTCCGAACACTTACACTAATGCACACTCCAACTCAGCTGTCCAGCTCTAGCTCAGCTGTCCACCTCGGCCAATTAATGCAAGAAATACAAGAATAGTTGGCAAGCCCCTTAGAAGGTCTCAAGGGCAAGGTCACTGTGGAATCTTTTACGGTTTGAAAAACAATCATTGTGCTTAATCACTCATTGTCAAAAACCCTCGTGGGTTAAGGATTTCAGGGCTAGTCATTCCATTTTATCAATAATCTCAGGACAGCCGAGAATATGGACCTCAAATGTCCAAACTCGTACAAGATAAAGACAGAGATTCATGAGGGTAGGAGGTCTATAGACAGCATTTGCACAAGGTGCGGTCTAGTGTTAGAAGAACGTTGTCTCGACGAAACCTTGGAATATAGGAAGTTCGATAGTGATACCGAGCACAAGGAAAGGAGCATGTGGGACGTCCTATGTACACGGATGACTTGCTCGACCATGCAAGCCTAACCACTTGCATCCACACTGCAGGCGCAAAGGAAAAATGGGTTGCATCCACAATGCGGAACGTGAATGCACAGGTTCCCAATCATGACGGCGGCTTGATATTTGCTTTTGATAGGATTTCAGAGCTCGCAGAAAGAATGAGAATTGTGCACGACACGCAGGTATTGGCAAGTTCCTTGTACAAGAAGTTGATGGGCTTGGGAAAAGGGAGTTGTGAAGAGACATGTGTGGCTGCTGCAATATACATGGCTTGTAAAGAAGAAGGGACTCCTCGGTCAATTAATGCAAGAAATCTAGGAGGCTTTGGGTACTCGTAGCTATAGCCTTGACCTGGGGGTTGTTACGAAGTTGGTGGACCTCCGAGAAATGGAGGCCATGCATGACAAGCCGCGTACTCGAGGAAATCCGCCGTGCACGTCCAAAGTTGTCCGGCCCTAGTATTTTGCAGCGCGGTTTTGTTCGAGGCTCGAAATGTGTAAGGAAAGTGCGAGAGTTGTCTTTCAAGCTCTGAGTGCGACGGAGGGATGCGCAATTGCGAAGGTTCAAAAGTACTTATCGATGCAGGAAGGTGACCCATTCATCCCCCTTGCCATCGAGACCCATAGGGCCATGGGCAAGGATTTCTCCAAGTTCATCAAAGCCTATACCAGGGCTTACCTGTGTGGTTGCTTTCTTCAAGCAATGGATGTCGATCGCCTTGTAGAGGGCGTTGCCATTTTATTGTATTGTATTGTATTGTATTATATTATATATACTGGATCTGCATGAATATTACTTAATAGAAGTTATTTTATTGCTAGATTAGCGATGGTGATGGAATTCCTTTGATATTTGGAAAATCAATATTTATCCTACTATATTATAATTTATCTATGGTGTTTTAAATTTTGTATGCTATTCACCTGGCTATCTAATTTTTATCCTCATATTCCGATCTTGACTTGCATAGTAAAATACTTTCATCCATCTTTACGTAACTGTTTCATATTTTCTACTCTATTATAATGAATTTCTACGCTCTTAATAAAACTAAGTATCGATTGATAACTTTCTCTCTCTTCGTTTTACCTTCACCATCCCGCAAAAAAACCGTGGAAGAAAGAGGAGGGCATCGCGTGGAGAGGTTGGCCTGGGCCTGGGCCTGGGCCTGCTACGGAGTGGTGAGTGGAGGAGGCCGGGGTCGGGTTTCATAATAATGGGACTGAATTGTTTGATTATTTAGTGTACCTGTCCACTGCGCACTGGCCTGGTTTTGGGTAGCTAGGCAGCACGAGCGAAAGTGGCATTCCAAGTCCCCTTCGTGTCAGAGTGTGCTGCAGGAACAGCGGAATCGTCCGCGCTGTTTCTGGCGAAGCCTCCTCACTGACGGATGAATTGTTTACGGAGTGTCTGAGGCCATGAGAAAGGCTGATCCCGATCTCTCCCCGTACTAGAGTAGTCTAGTCTATTTATAGCTATCTCCCGCGGAAGCTTGCGTGCTTGCGTGCTTGCTCATTGTGGAGTGGCTGTCGAAGCAGCTCAAAATGCATGTCCCGGGCCCGTGGCTGCATCGTGCCCATGGCCCCGCTCGAATGAAACTTGACATGTTTGTGGGGGAGTAGTTGCGCACACAAGGCAACCGTGTCGACAATCGCGAATCGCGAGTCGCGAATTGTGAATTGCAGCAGTCGGTGGGCGTCGAATGGGGCCTGGTATCGAAGTGCCTCTGGCGGAGCAGGAGCGGGAGCCGGAGAAGCATCCGGATGGCTCTGCCACGGAAATGCCAGTGGGCAGCGGGCGCTTCTCCCGGGAGCTGAGCCGAAGGCGGTCGCTGGAGCTGAGCCTGGCCAGCAGCCTGAGCAAGCGCGGGTGGACGGTCCCGGACAACGTGTTCGCGCGGGAGTTCGATGCCCGCAACGAGCAGGACGGGGCCGGGGACGACGAGCAGGCGCTCACGTGGGCCGCCATCCAGAGGCTGCCCACCTACAGCCGCCTGCGCACCACGGTGCTGGTCACCGCGTCCGAGAGCGGCCGCAGAACGCTGCACCAGCAGGTGGATGTCACCAAGCTGGGCTTCCAGGAGCGCCAGCGCCTCATCGACAAGCTCCTGGCCGTGGCCCACGACGACAATGAGGCCTTCCTCAAGAAGCTGCGAGCTCGGATCGACAAGTAACGCCCTTTACTGCTTGCAATGCGCACAATTCCTTCACGCTCCCCTCGCTCGCCCGCGGCAAAGGGAAGGAACGTCTGTCAATGATTTGTGTTGCTTGGCTTCTGCTTCTGCCTCTGCTTGGGCAGGGTCGGCATCAAGGTGCCCACGGTGGAGGTGCGCTACCAGAATCTGTCCGTGGAGGGAGACACCTTCGTCGGGGACCGCAATCTGCCCACGCTTCTCAACACCGCGCGCACCATACTTGAGGCTGCGCTGCCGGCTGTCGGGATCCCATTGACAAGGAAAGTAGTGCATCCCATTCTCAAAGACGTGAGCGGCATCGTGGAGCCCGGCAGGTGGGTCATCAATTCTTGCCCACTGTCGCGGGCCTTGCTCTCAAACGATATCGCTTCCTGCAATTTCATCCTCACCATTCGGACCTTTGCTTGTGTCTCGTCTCGCCAGAATGACTCTGTTACTCGGCCCACCTGCTTCTGGGAAGACGTCCTTGCTGCTTGCTCTCGCTGGAAGACTCACCTCCGACTTACGGGTAAAACTTGCTTTGTCGTCCTTCAATTTTGCTGGCTTCTCACACATCCCTTCATCAACTGGTGTCCAACAACCACCTCCCGCAATTCAGGTTAAGGGCAAGGTGACATACAACGGAAAGGACTTCACTCACTTCGTTCCTCAGAAGACCTCAGCTTACATAGGCCAGACCGACCTCCATACGCCAGAGATGACAGTGCGAGAAACCCTCGACTTCTCGGCCTGGTGTCAAGGCGTTGGGACCAGATATGGTGAGATTCAACTTTCCCAAGCTACTCACCAGCTCCTCCCTGTGCAACCGTTTCTTTCAGTGTACTTTATTTTTTGGAGCTAACAAAGCTGGATCCTACAACTTCATCATCTTATATGTCTTTGGACGTCAGAGATGCTTTCGGAGCTGATCCGACGGGAAAAGGAAGCTGCCATTTTACCAGAGGCAGACATTGACTTGTACATGAAGGTCAGTCCTGGAGGACAGCTTCTATTCACTTTCAACCTGATAAAGCCTCCATCTTTTGCAACTAGTTCTGTTAGTGGGAGCAAGCTAGGAATGGATCACTTTCTGCCTGCTTCTGTACTATCAGCTGACACGGCTGGCAATTCGTTTTACAGGCTACCGCAATTGAAGGAGTGAAAAGCAGTCTTGTTACCGACTATACATTGAAGGTGAGCAATAATGCTTTCAAGACAAGAGCTTTCGTTGTTGCGCGGCTACCCTCCGAGCTTCCCTTCATCACGAGCGACTTCACGAGTCATTTGTCTTTGCAGATTCTGGGGCTAGATATCTGTGCAGATATCATGGTTGGAGACAACATGCAGAGAGGTATCTCGGGCGGGCAGAAGAAACGAGTGACTACTGGTAAAAGAATCATGCTGAATATCCTTATAAGCATAAGTCGTGGCTCATGGATCATAGGATTGTGTTCATCGATTCGACGAACCATTCAACTTCTTGAAATGTCCAGGAGAAATGATTGTCGGTCCTACCAAAACATTGTTCATGGACGAAATCTCGAATGGCCTGGACAGCTCAACAACCTTTCACATTGTGAGATGCCTTCGTCAATTTGTACATGTGCTGGACAGCACCATTGTTATCTCGCTGCTGCAGCCAGCCCCAGAGACTTATGACCTGTTCGACGACATCATCCTTCTTTCAGAGGGCCAGATCGTGTATCACGGTCCTTGCGAACATGTTTTACCTTTTTTTGAGGAGTGTGGCTTCAGGTGTCCTGAGCGGAAGGGCACTGCCGACTTCTTGCAGGAGGTAAGAGCCTGCAGATGAAAGCAAGTTTTGAACTGTGCGTTGCATCAGAACAGTCCAGGTTCGGACGTCCTGCTCAACGTGTGCGCCTTCATGACTTGTAGGTGATCTCGAAGAAAGATCAGTACCAGTACTGGTATGACGACCAGCGGCCCTATCAGTATGTCACGCTGACAGATTTCGCAAACAAGTTCAAAGAATTCCACGTGGGGCAACGAGTAGCAGCTCGGCTGGGGACCAATTTTGACAAAGCAGCTAGTCACCCGGCTGCCCTTGCTTCGGATAAGTATAGCATCTCCAAACTGGGGCTTCTGAAAGCAAACTGGGAGAGGGAATGGCTCCTCATGAAACGAAACGCCCTGGTGTACAGGATTAAGGCCACCCAGGTGGGAATTCTTGTTTCTCAATTTTGGTGATCCGTGCGTATGGGCTACTGATGATGGGACAATTGGTTTTTACATCAGCTGAAAGTTAACGATCTATTGTGGATGGCAGTTAGGAATCGTAGCGGTCGTTGCTGGAACAGTCTTCTTCAGGACTCGCCTGCACTATGACAACGCAAAGGACGGCCAGATATACATTCTTGCCTTGTTCTACGGCCTCGTGGTGATCATGTTCAATGGGTTTGCTGAGCTTAACCTTACCATACAAAGACTGCCTGTGTTCTTCAAGCAGCGCGACCTGCAATTGTATCCCGCTTGGGCATATGCGATTCCGGCCATAGTACTCAAGATCCCCATATCCTTCCTTGAGTCGTTTGTCTTCACGGCTATCACCTACTTCCTTGTGGGCTATGCACCCGAAGCTAGCAGGTACTTCTCGTTGCATTATGTTTGTTGCAGGATTCTCATTCTCCTCATCTGTTTTGGGCGTTGCTTTTAACGAGTCCAATTTCTGTGGGTATGTTGCAGGTTTTTCAGACAGTTTCTCATCTATTTCTTGGAACATCTGACAGCAGCAGCAATTTTTCGTGGAATAGCTGCTCTTTCTCGAAGTATGGTTGTTGCTAGTACTGCAGGCTCGGGGGCCTTACTTATCGCCCTTGTTTGCGGAGGATTCCTCATTCCCAGACGTATGTGCATATAACTTTTACATCATGGATTCTGTGGGCGATGTACTAAGCCATTCCTATAGATGAAGTTTGCTCTCAAACATCGATTGCTCACTTATCCTTCGGGTTCCATGTGTGTGTGTGTGTCATGTTGCACAGCCAATATACCTCACTGGTGGATTTGGGCATACTGGGCTTCCCCTCTTTCATACGTCGAGATTGCTCTTTCGGTCAATGAGATGCTGGCGCCAAGATGGATGAAGAGAATTATCACACCGGTGTGTACTTGCTGTTTCAAGTGTACCCGAGTGATAAAGCCAGTCCAGCTTGAAGCATGGTGTGAATGTATTGGTTGTTGCAGCTAACAGTGCAGTGTTGTGTTCAAACTAGCAGGCCGGAGAGACGAAGCCCCTTGGAGTCTACTTACTGGAAAGTCGTGGGCTGTTCTCCGACAAGTCCTGGTACTGGATCTCAGTTGGTGCTCTCATTGGTTTCATCATCTTGCTCAACATTGTTTACATCTTTGCACTCACCTATCTGAACCGTACGTGTGATTCCGTCCGCAAATGGCAATTGGATTAATTGCAAGCTCAACATAGTGTGGATTCGGTCGTGTGCTCCTGGATCTGCTAGTGATTTTTTGTCCTTTGTCAGCAGCAATCAACAAACCACAGGCTATAATATCGAAGGAAGAACATGCAAAGACGGAGTTGTCTTCCAAGAATGAAAATGGAGCTGGTATTTTTCCTAGTCCTACACTAAGCTTGACGTTCTTAATCGTTGAGTACGGTCACTGAATCCTGGTCACCAAACATGTCTTGCAGGGAAGCTTTCCAGGAGGGATGTGGAGATAGTAGCATCGAAGTCAGCGTCGTCCAACAACGGAGATACTGTCTTGGAGGCTGCTGCGATCGCACAGAAAAAAGGAATGATCTTGCCTTTCATTCCATTGGGTCTATCTTTCGACAATGTTGGCTACTCCGTAGACATGCCGCCGGTATCTTCCCATCTACGATGTTTGAAGCTAATTTGTGTCGGTGCACGTACGTTTGTGGCGGCACGCTTGCCGCATGACGGAGTTGGTAGACTGATAGCTCATCCTCCTTGTCGTATTTGCTGCAGGAAATGAAGGCACAGGGCATTGATGAGGACAGACTACAACTTCTTCGCAACGTGTCAGGAGCGTTCAGGCCTGGCATACTGACAGCGCTCGTAGGAGTGAGTGGAGCTGGGAAGACCACTCTAATGGATGTGCTGGCAGGAAGGAAAACAGGGGGATATGTTGAAGGAGACATTCGCATATCAGGATTCCCGAAGAAGCAGGAAACGTTCGCACGGATATCCGGATATTGTGAGCAAAATGACATCCATTCTCCTCAAGTTACAGTGTATGAATCGCTGCTCTTTTCCGCCTGGCTTCGACTTTCTCATGACGTTCCCCAAGCGACTAAAATGGTGAGTTGCAAGCATCTTGGGAGTCTGTTAGCTCGTGTGGCAGCGTCAAATCCTCGAATGTTACTATATCCCGTCATTAGCGTTACGAGCAGGCGTGCTATTTGTCTCTGTTGAGTGGAAGTAACTGCTAGGTTTGTGGTGAGTTCTTAGCAACGAATTGCTGGTTGCTGAATCCCTTCAGGTCTTTGTGGAGGAGGTTATGGGGTTGGTGGAACTCGCGCCATTGCGAAATGCACTGGTGGGTCTCCCCGGAGTGTCTGGGTTATCGACAGAGCAGAGAAAAAGGCTGACGATTGCAGTGGAGCTTGTAGCAAATCCTTCCATCATCTTCATGGATGAGCCTACATCTGGTTTGGATGCCAGAGCAGCAGCTATAGTGATGCGGGCTGTCCGTAACACAGTGGACACTGGAAGGACTGTCGTTTGCACCATCCACCAACCCAGCATCGATATTTTTGAATCATTTGATGAGGTAAAGTCTTCGAACTTTCTCTCCGACTATTCATCGCATGAGGGGCGGGTGAACTAGGAAGTTAGTTCCCTCTCTTCTCTGAGGGACTCACTGTGTAATTTCATGCATGCAGCTCATGCTCTTGAAGCGTGGGGGTCAAGTGATCTATGCAGGGCCACTGGGACGACATTCCGATAAGCTCATTGAGTACTTTGAAGTAGGTGTTGACCACTAATTGTCGTGTACGGTTCTGATCTTTGGTGTGCATGCTAATGACCTTTCCCCCAAATTTCTACCTGCTCAGGCTGTTCCAGGAGTGCCAAAAATGAAAGAAGGAGTGAATCCCTCCACCTGGATGCTGGAAATCTCCTCAATTGTTTCTGAGGGTCGACTAGGAGTGGACTTCGCTGAGATCTATGCAAACTCAACACTGCATCAGTACGTTGTTTAACCCTCAGCTTGAAGGGGACTGCGTCCATTTGCTTTAGTGTTGGTGACATGCATGTGATGATTAGCTTAGATACTGAGGTGCAGAGTGGCTGGGCTACAGGCAGAACAAGGCTTTAATCAAGGAATGGAGCGTGCCTGGCGAAGGTGCCCAAGATCTTTATTTTCCTACGGAGTATAGTCAGCCATTCCTGGTGCAGATGCATGCCTGCTTGTGGAAGCAGATGTGGTCATACTGGCGCAGCCCTGGATACAATCTCGTCCGATTCAGTTTCACATCTTTTGCAACACTGGTGTTGGGCTCGTTATTTTGGAGAGCGGGCCGGTCAATGTAAGCCTGCTAAGTGTGGCAAGTCAGACAGAGGTCTCGGTGTTTTCGTGCCGCAGATAATGAGAAAAAGTAACATGTGGGAACAGGCATGTCTGACGAATCTGGTTGTTGGATGCTTTAGACAAACACAGCAGGACCTTTACAACGTCATGGGTTCCATGTACGGTGGCACTATGTTCATGGGCATCAACAACTCTATGAGTGTGCAGCCCGCGGTTTCAGTGGAGCGCACTGTGTTCTACCGTGAACGCGGCGCTGGACTCTACTCTCCCTTGGCGTATGCCCTTTCCCAGGTATAAATTATGGCATGTCATCTTGCTTCCTGATCCTGAGTCTTCTGGGTGTAAGTGGAGTTGGGAAAAATAACTGTGTCCTGCCCTATTCGTTCTCTATCAATCAGGTGATCATCGAAATCCCGTATGTGCTGTTCCAAACAACGGTGCATGTCTTGATAGCCTACGCCTTGATTGGGTACGACTGGGATCCAGCCAAGTTCTTTTGGTACTTCTACATCGCATTCTGCACTTTCCTATACTTCACATTCTACGGCATGACGGCGGTGGCCCTGACCCCAAACCTTCAACTGTCCAACATACTTTCCTCTGCCTTCTACTTCATCTTCAATCTCTTCTCCGGCTTCATCATTCCCAGACCGGTAAGTTGCTAACCCTCCTCGCACGTAAGCTGAAAATTTGGATGGAATTATGCCCAAGACACTGACCAATTCGTTGCCACGCACAGCGCATCCCACCGTGGTGGATCTGGGCGTACTGGATCTGTCCAGTAGGATGGACCGTCACGGGGCTCTTGACGTCGCAGTATGCAGACTTGGAGACGAAAATCACTTTGGTTGGTGGAGAGCTGCAATCGGTAACAGTGAAGCAGTTCTTGAAAACCAACTTCGGGTATACAACTTCGTTACTGCCTGCCGTAGGCGTGGTCATCACCCTCTTCCCACTCCTATTTGCAAGCCTGTTCATCTTGGGCACCAAGAAGCTGAATTTCCAACGGCGATAAGGCAGCAAACGCCTTCGTCTGCGTACCGTAAGGTGTGTATAACGCATGTAAGATATTTGAAAAGGTCTCGAGATGCGCATCCAAAGGACTTGTGCTAGCTGGACCGAGGTGACTGCAGTACCCCAAACCCGAAACCGCTGGGAAATATTCCTTTTACATCATCTGTCGCCGTGCCGTGCACGAAAGTTAAGGAACTGTAACGAGTGGAATATGAGTATGAACATGGTCTCTTCCCGGCTGTCTCTTCCCTTCGAGCTCATTCTTCGCCTCATTCTGCAATCCGGCTAGAGGCGAGAATTGTTCCAGTCATAAATGGGTCCATTCCTGATTGGGGGAGTGTGCGGAAGGGAAACTACGAGAGGCGAGACATGTTTGAATGGGTCCATCCCTGATTGAAGGAGTGTGCTGACGGGAGAGGCGAGACTCGTTTGAATGGGTCCACCTCCACCCCTCGCCTACCGACGCACGAGCCTGGAGTCGGCCCCTGGACCCTAGGCCGGGATGAACTGTTCCGTTCGGCGTTTGACCTTGGGCCCAAACGGAAACCGATGACCGGCAGATTGGCGGTTAGCGTTGACTGTGCATTAGGCAAGGCAAGGTCCATGCAAATGATGCTGACGGGCCAGTCGGTGGAGCCCACATGAAGATAAACTTGGTATGCTTGGCCTGGTCCGTCGGGAGGTTCTTAGAGTTTGTAGGGCCCCAACAGCTCCAAGCCTTGACTCCCCAGCTGATACACACAGTACACAGTCAGCCCCTTTGCTAAAAATACGCGATCTTTTATGCCTATATGAAATTGGCACTGCAAGTTGCCAGCAACGGACAAAATGGCCTGCCAAATCCACCGAATAAGGTTATATTTGGTGTTGCCTCGACCTCGATCTCGGGTCTGCTGAAACTCCATGTGAGCTGGCCAGTTCAAGCCTTCGGGACGAGCAACTGTAAAACCTTCTCTCTCGCCGCGTAATGGCGGCCTGCACGTTGCAGCCATAGCATCGCCCCGGGGGCCAGCGGGCCAGAGGCACACCGCCGGGAGGGAGGGAGGATTCCCAGCCCGCTTTGGTCCATTTCATTGCTCCCCTGGGGAGAGGAAGGAAGGAAGGGAGGAGGGGAAGCCGCGCCTGGAGAGAGGTTCCGGCGGGGGGGGGGAGGATTTTTGTTCCGTTTTGTTCCATTTCATTCCGCCTCGGGGGAAGGGGATCGCGGTGCGAGTGTGAGTGTGAGTGTGAGTGCAGGCGCAGCGATGGCGGATCCGGGAGATGGGATCGAGGAGCGGGACGAGGAGACTCCTCTCCCCTTCTCGGGGCCCTTCGGGTCTGCTGCTCTCCGCAGTCGCAGCCGCGCTGCCGGCAGCAAGTCGGGCAGATCGAGGTCGAGGGGGTCCAGGCGGATGACGCTGGAGCGGAGCCTGACGGCGCTCGCCAGCTTCGGGGGGAGCAGCTGGGCGGGCGCGGACAACAATTTCGGGGAGGCGGAGGGGAGGAGAGATGTGGAGCGGGACGACGAGGAGGCGCTCAGGTGGGCTGCTCTCCAGCGGCTGCCCACCTACGATCGCATCCGGACCTCCGTCGTCGCCACCGCGTCCAAGAGCGGCAGGAAGACGTTCTACGAGCAGGTGGATGTGACTAAGCTCGGATTCGAGGACCGCCGGCGGCTCATCGACAAGCTGCTCGCCGTCGCGCAGGATGACAACGAGGCCTTCCTCCAGAAGCTGCGGTCTCGGATCGACAAGTGACGTCCGGAACCGGAACCGGGAATTCTAGATCTGTATTTCGCGGTGTTGGGCATCTGTCGGGAACTCACACTAGTACTGCTGCCTTGGGGTTGGGTGGGGCAGGGTCGGGATCCGAGTGCCCACTGTGGAAGTGCGGTATGAACACTTGTCGGTGGAGGGAGATGTGTTTGTGGGGAACCGGAATCTGCCCACCCTTCTCAACACTATGCGGACCATTTTGGAGGTGTGTGCGCAAGCTTGCTTCCTCCCCGCAGCTAGTGAGGACAGGGATCCCGCACAGCCCACCATTTCCTTAACCGTGGATTGCGCGCAATGCAGGGTGCGCTCCAAGTGGTGGGGCTTTCCCGTTCCAAGAAGAGGAAGCTTCGCATTCTCAAAGACGTTAGCGGCATTCTGGAACCTGGCCGGTGGGTGAATGTCATCATGCCTGGCAGTCCTGAGTGTCTGTGGAAATCACCTCCTGCGCGCCTTGACAGACCTTTGTTTTCATTTCTGCGCAGAATTGCTCTGTTGCTAGGGCCACCTGCGTCTGGAAAGTCATCCTTTCTGCTTGCACTTGCTGCGAGATTAAGCCCCAGCCTGAGGGTAACTTTGTCTTGCTTATTCACCACAGACACTGTACTCGTACTGGGTGCACCCATATCCCTTGGCTCTAGGTATGGGGCCGTATCTGAAATCGTGTGTCTACACGCACGTCAACGACTTCTCAGGTTCAGGGCAAGGTGACATACAACGGAACTGACTTCTCCCAGTTCGTTCCTCAGAAGACCTCAGCTTACATAGGTCAGACCGACCTCCATATTGCAGACATGACTGTGCGAGAAACCCTCGACTTCTCAGCCTGGTGTCAAGGTGTTGGGTCTAAATATGGTGAGTCTCCAAGATTAGGCTACAGGGCTCCGCAATCCTTTTGCTTCTTCTCGGTGTCATGGATTTCTGGGAGGGGATCATCGTTTGACTGCCCATGTATGGCAGTAGATAATTATCTCCTTTGCAAACAGGGATTCTTACCGAGCTTCTCCGGAAGGAGAAAGAAGCAGGCATTCTGCCAGAAGACGCAGACGTTGACTTGTACCTGAAGGTCAGTCTTGGTGCACTGGTTACAGTTTGAACAGGTTGAGCCTGAAGTACGGTTATTTTCAGACAGTAGCACTGTGGGGGCAAGGATTGAAAGACTCCCTTCTGCCTAACACCGCCTGATCCTGTCCGGCTTGTAGGCTACTGCAATTGAAGGAGTCAAAAGTAGTATTATTACGGACTACACTCTAAAGGTAAGTAATGTTTTTCTCTCATTCACTGCTATCTGTCTTCTAAGGTTTGCTTCATGCGCCCCTCATTGTCTTGTGCAGATTCTGGGGCTCGATATCTGTGCAGATATCATGATTGGAGACAACCTGAAGAGAGGAATCTCTGGCGGGCAGAAGAAACGAGTCACTACTGGTACAGATGAATTATGATGAGCCTATTTACAAGCAGAAGTGGTGGGTCATGGATCACAGGACTATCTGACACCTACTCGACTGACAATCCAACTTCTTGCAATGTTCAGGAGAAATGATTGTCGGCCCTACCAAAACACTGTTTATGGATGAGATATCAACTGGCCTGGACAGCTCAACAACCTTTCAGATTGTGAAATGCCTTCAGCAATTTGTGCACATTTTGAACGCCACTGTTGTTATATCTCTGTTACAGCCACCCCCAGAGACTTACGAGTTGTTTGACGACATCATCCTTCTCGCAGAGGGCCTGATTGTTTATCACGGTCCTCGTGAACATGTCCTGCCTTTCTTTGAGCACTGCGGCTTCAGGTGTCCCAAGAGGAAGGGCGTTGCCGACTTCTTGCAGGAGGTAGATTGTGCTCCTGACGAAATCGTCTCTTACTGGAGGTCTTCACACCACAGCAGCCCAGATTCTACAACTACTTGCACGTGCATGACTTGCAGGTGATCTCGAAGAAAGACCAACAGCAGTATTGGTACAGCGAGCGGCGACCTTATCATTATGTCTCAGCGAAGGCGTTTGGGGAGAAGTTTAAGCAGTACCACGTGGGTCGAGGACTAGCAGCTCGGCTGGATAACAGATTTGAAAATCCAGTCAGTGGTCTGCCTGCACTTGCTGTGGAGAAGTACAGCATCTCCAAGTGGGAGCTCCTGAAAGCAAATTGGAAGAAGGAATGGCTCCTGATGAAGCGAAGTGGAGTAGTGTACGTGGTGAAGGGCATGCAGGTGGGTATTCATTCTTTGCAGTGCTGGTGAGGCCATTGGTGTGATGATTGATCATGGATTCTCGCATCTTAGGAAGATGGATAAACCTTGTAGATCATGGGTCGCAGATATTTATTGTAGCGATCGTCACTGGAACGGTCTTCACCAGAACTCGCATGAATCCTGACAACGTATTAGACGGCCAAATATACCTTCTTGCATTGTTCTATGGCCTCGTGGTTGTCATGTTCAATGGGACAGCTGAGGTTTCCCTTACCATGGCCCGACTTCCAGTCTTTTTCAAGCAACGTGACCTCAAATTGTATCCTGCTTGGGCGTATGCGATTCCTTCCATTATACTCAGGATCCCTCTGTCTCTGCTTGAGTCTTTTTTGTTCACAGCGATCACCTACTTCCTCGTGGGCTATTCACCTGAAGCCAGCCGGTACTGCTGAGATTCTAGTTCGTTACAGGATCTTCGTTCTCTGATCTTTTCGGGGCGTTGCTTGTAACGGGTTCATGTCTGTGGTTTGCATACAGGTTCTTCAAGCAGTTTCTCGCTTTCTTCTTAGAGCATACGACATCTGCGTCAGTTTTCCGTTCAGTAGCCGCTCTTTCTCGAAGTATGGTTGTGGCTAATACTGCAGGCTTTGTGGCGTTAATGGTAATTCTTACCTGCGGAGGATTCATCATTCCCAGACGTACGTGTATAATAAGCTCAAATTTATGAATGCTTTCCGCAACGGACTAAGCTTTTGGTTGGAAGCTCACTCTGACCAATTACTCACGTTGTTTGTCGGGGTTCCGAATGTGTGTCATGTTGTACAGCGAATATACCTCACTGGTGGATTTGGGCCTACTGGTGTTCCCCTCTTGCATATGTTGAGACTGCCCTGTCGGTCAATGAGCTGCTGTCACCACAATGGATGAAAAGAAATGCGACAACGGTGTGTGATTGGGTTTTAAATGCACCTGAGCAATCAAGACAATCTCTCTTGCAGCATGATGCGAAATGTTGATGTTGTGCAGCTAACAGTACTGTGTTGTTCAAACCACCAGGCCGCTGGAGAGACGAAGCCCCTTGGAGTGGTTTTACTGGAGAGTCGTGGGCTTTGGTCCAAAGAGTACTGGTACTGGATCTCAGTTGGTGCTCTTCTTGGTTTCATCATCTTTTTCAACACGGTGTACACGCTTGCACTCACCTATCTGCACCGTAAGTGTGATTCCTTTCGGAAAGTTCACTTGAGATCACCTAGCAATACTCAGTATTGTAAGCTCAACATAGTCTACGTTTGTCGTGTGCTCTGCATCTGCCAGTTAACATTTGTTTCTTTCCGACAGCGCTCAACAAAACACAGGCTACAATATCGGAGGAGGAGGAGGATGACCGTGAAAGTCCAGACCTATCAGATTCGGAGGTCCCTCTTGCGAATGGAGCTGGTACTTTCTTGGGTCCTTCATGAAGCTTTTGTGCTTATTCACGGAGCAAGATTGACTGTTATCCTGGCCACTTCATTCTTGCAGGTCTGTTTCCAAGCGACAAAGTGGAGAGGTCAACATCCAAGTCAGCGCCTTTGCACAAGCGAGATACTGTCTTGGAGGCTGCTGCCCTTGCCCAGACGCAAGGGCAGGTCTTGCCATTCACACCATTGGCCATGTCTTTCGACAGTATTTGCTATTCTGTAGATATGCCACCGGTATGGACCAATTACCATGGTTGAGCTGACTATTCTGTGAAACTACTGCAGCATGGTCATCTTTGCATTGTCATATCTGCTGCAGGAAATGAGACAACAGGGCATCAACGAGGACACACTGGAACTTCTTCACGATATTAATGGAGCTTTTAGGCCTGGCACTTTGACTGCGCTGATGGGAGTAAGTGGAGCTGGGAAGACCACCCTGATGGATGTGCTGGCGGGGAGGAAAACAGGGGGATATATTGATGGAGAAATTCGCATATCAGGATTTGTCAAGAACCAGGACACCTTTGCACGGGTATCCGGATATTGTGAGCAATTTGACATACATTCTCCTCAGGTTACAGTTCATGAGTCACTGATCTTTTCCGCCTGGCTTCGCCTCGCTCATGACATCCCTCATGAAACCAAATCGGTGAGTTTGTACACGTATCTCGGAGTCTTTGGTATCTCATGGGGCAAGACTCGGAGTCCTATCTTGTTCCATTGCAGGACGAGTTACCACATGATGAGGAATTTAGTTCCGTGCCCTGAAGTTGATGTGCATGATGTTGTTTCCTAGTTGTCTCGTTGCCCCTTGGGTCGTGGAGTAACCTCCCTAGTACAAACTATGACAGAAAAGTACTGCCTGAAGAATTAAGCTCGTTGCTGCATGCCTTTCAGGCTTTCGTAGAAGAGGTTATGGAGTTGGTAGAGCTCACACCATTGCGAGATGCGCTGGTGGGTCTCCCTGGAGTGTCTGGATTGTCGACAGAGCAGAGGAAGAGGTTGACGATTGCAGTGGAGCTCGTAGCAAACCCTGCCATCATCTTCATGGATGAGCCTACGTCTGGTCTGGATGCCAGAGCAGCAGCTGTGGTTATGCGTGCAGTCCGCAATACTGTTGACACTGGAAGGACTGTGGTTTGTACCATCCACCAACCCAGCATTGATATTTTTGAAGCATTTGACGAGGTAAACTTCCCCTCTTTGAACCTCCCCTCTGTGCTGCATTAGGGGAGCGTGCCTAGAATTTCCGGGAGTAACGTTCTCTTCGTGATATTCATGCACTGTCTTTGGATTACATTTTGAGTTGATTGCTTTCTCATGTTTATGCAGCTCTTGCTCTTGAAGCGTGGGGGTCATGTGATATATGGAGGGCCACTGGGTCGTAATTCTGAGAAGCTCATTGAGTACTTTGAAGTAGGTTTTGACAATGAGCTCGAGTGACCACTATCGAATTTGTCTGGTATGCTTTTGATGGGCCTTTAAATTACCTGTACCTGTCTGTGCGCAATTCCTGCTCAGGCAATTCCAGGAGTTGCGAAAATGAAAGAGGGAACGAATCCCGCGACCTGGATGCTGGAAGTCAGTTCACTTGCTGCTGAGGGTGCCTTAGGAGTGGACTTTGCCGAGATCTACGAAAGATCATCACTGTACAAGTACGTAACCATGATTCAGCTTGAAGGCCTTCGATCCTTGGTGATGTTCCTCCCTTCGGCTTAGAAGGCGTGACATGCTTGGAATGCCTAGCTGATACTGAGGTGAGTGGCTGGGCTACAGGCAAACCGAGGAACTGGTTAAGAAATTGAGCGTGCCCCCACAAGGTGCCCAGGATCTCTACTTTCCAACAAGATACAGTCTGCCCTTCCTTGAGCAACTGCATGCCTGCTTGTGGAAGCAGATGTGGTCGTACTGGCGCAGCCCTGGCTATAATCTCGCGCGATTTGCTTTCACATTTTTCGCATCAGTACTGTTGGGCACAATCTTCTTGCAAGTGGGCAAGACTATGTGAGCTATCTGACTGTCTTCCACTTCAAGCAGGAAACTTGCTGGATCAACTAGTACTGTCGGATCATGCTGTTGGATGAAGACAACTATTCGTCTGTATATGTGTGTGAAAAGTATGGCTGCCGACACTGACCATGTCGTCCCATGCTTCAGAGAGACACAGCAGGACCTTCTCAACGTCATGGGTGCCATCTTCGGAGGCACGACGTTCATGGGGATCAACAACGCTCTGAGCGTGCAACCACAGGTCTCAGTGGAGCGGTCCGTGTTCTACCGCGAACGTGGAGCTGGACTCTTCTCTCCCATGGCATATGCGCTTTCCCAGGTAATACATTCTCCGCTAATGCTTTGTAAGCATCCCCGTCGACATCGCTGAGTTTGTCCCAAATTGGGCTTAGCCGAAACGTCACAGCTCCAGCTCCCACTACGTTCTGTGATGTTTCCAGGTGCTCATCGAGATTCCATTCATCATGTACCAGTCCGTGTCTCATACTGTGATCGCCTACTCTTTGATTGGGTACTTCTGGGAGCCAGCTAAGTTCTTATGGTACCTGTACATCTCATTCTGCACCTTCATGTCATTCACATTTTACGGCATGATGATGGTCGCCATCACTCCAAACCTTCAACTGGCCGCCATTGTGTCATCGTCCTTCTACTTCATCTTCAATCTCTTCTCAGGCTTCATCATTCCCAGACCGGTAAGTTGCTGACCCTGCCCGTATCGTTCCGCGAACACACTTGGCACAGTTCACTCTGATAGCACTCTGACGATAAGTGCAGATCATGTCTAACAAACTCCGTGGCCACGCAGAAAATCCCACCATGGTGGATCTGGCTGTACTGGATCTGTCCGACGGGATGGACAGTTACGGGGCTCTTCACTTCGCAGTATTCAGACGTGGGGAAGAACGTGACCTTGCCTACTGGAGGGCAAATTCCAGTGAATAAGTTTCTGAAGGACAGGTTCGGATTCGAGAGATCGTTCCTACCCGTCGTGGGCATCGTGGTGTTCGCCTTCCCCGTGTTATTTGCTTCTCTGTTTCTGTTTGCCACCAAGAAGATTAACTTCCAACGGCGATAAGCTGCCTACCGCAAGTGATATGCGAGTGCATCCTAGTATGTAATATGTGAAGATATTGTATTCCTGAACTTGCTGTGTGTCCTTTCCAAGCTCGTCGATCTCATACAAAAAAGGGTGGCTTCCACTCTCCGGGGTATCCTTCTTCTAGAGTCCCACCAGTTCGTACTAAAAGCAAGCCGATCTGACCTGTAGAATAAGAAGGAATGTATCATAGTCCACTTGGACGGAGTGTCATGGGACTTGGTACTTCTAACAGCTTGCACGATGTGCTTAAGCCACTTTCACCAAGAGCGTCCACTTCTTGAGGCACCCCATCAGCGGCTTTTCTTATGAATAGAGGTAGGTTATAGAGGCTAGAAACATAAGATATTCTATAGCTGCCTTAGGACTCGGTCTTGTGGTTAGTTCGAGTCCCTACAAGATATATCTCCGGGGATCGAAACCCCTCTTGGCAGTTTCTGGACGCCGTTGATGAACGTTATGTAACGCTGCAGAGCACGAGTTTCTAGGTGTCCTAGCTAGGGCAGGCAGAAGGCGAAGAGCTTGTCACCCGGGGTGAGCCCGTAAGGCTGGAACCTGGCGTAGCCTTCGCCGACGAAGGCGCAGCTGTCGGCGACCGAGAAGCCGCCATAGATGCTGGCGTCGGGCTCATCCGAGCGCCACAGCAGCGCGCCGGACGCGGCGTCGAGCGCGAAGACGGAGCCGGACGGCTCGGCCGACGTGGTGAAGAGCACGCCGTTGGCGTAGGTAGGAGGGCCGTCGGTCCAGTTGCGTGCGTAGTCGCCCACAGACCAGAGCAGGGAGCCGTTGAGGGCGTCCAGGGCGACCCAGCCGCCGTAGTTGATCACCTCACCGGACGACAGCGTCCAGTCGAGCAGCGCGGTGTTCACCATGTTGCTGAACACGGCGCGGCGGCCGTCGGTGGCGCATCCCCATATGGCGCCTCCCGTGACGCCTCCAGGCGCCGCGGCCGTGCCCCAAACCACGGCGCCGGTGTCTCGGTCCAGCGCCCACACCGTCCCGCTCTTCTGCCCCGCCACGGCCAGGTCTCTCCCGGCAGGCGAGATGAGCAGGGGAGCCTCCCCGAAGTCGTAGTCGGTCCCGGGGCCGGGCGGGCAGTTGGGATTGCCGGGGACCAGGCACGCGTACGTCCAGGCGCTGTATCCGCCCAGCACCGTGTGCCATGCGAAGGTGCCGTCGTCCAGGTGCAGGGCCACGATCGCGTTGGCTCTGTTTTCCGGCTCGATGCACGGGTCGGGGACCTCGGGCTGCGGGAGCTCCTGCTGTGCGGCCTCGCAGGCCGTGACGTTGGCCGGTGCAGAGTACAGATTGCCGGTGCCCACCAGCAGCAGGCGGCGGTGGACGTCGATCGGGGGGCTGCTCCCCCACACCGCCGCGCCCGAGTACTGCCCTTGCTGACCGCCGTTGTCCGGGAGCATCAGGGTCTTCCAGATCACTGCTCCTGTGGCGATGTTGATCTTGAGGACGCTGCCTATGAAGGTGCAGCAGAGCGGCGGCACCGCCGCCACTTCTTGGCCGGACGATGTTCCCACGTAGTAGTACCTGCAGCAGACAAGGTTGCAGCGCTCAGGCAAGCTTCATTGTCCATTCATGTTTGCGGGAATATTATGTATCCGTACTTCTCGTAGCATGTCCCGGACATGGTGATCAGCGCCAGGGGTGCGCTCTCCACCTCCACCTGCCACAGGAGGGTGCCTTTCTTTCTGTTGAAGGCGGCAACAATCGCGGGGCCGTAGATGCCTACAAGCAGGTACTTGCCGCAGATGGTGGGTGTGGCTCTGGCCAACCCCCCTGCAAGAAGCAATTCATTAACAATACAGAACAGGTGAAGCGACTGCATAATTTGAAGTCTGGAGAATGCAGTGACTGTCGATCTGAGGACCCAATGGGTCAGTGACGTCTCATTGATGAGTGCCTACCCAAGGTTTCTGTGAGATTGACGGACCACTTAAGGGCCCCCGAGAATTCCTCAACTGCGTACAGATTGCCATCCCAGCTTGGGAAGTAGACGACTCCTTCGGCAACGGAAGGCGTGGCTGTGACGTCCCCTTGAGTTTGGAACACCCACTGGAGCCTAAGGTTTCCCACTGTGGACGGGGATATCCTCCTCTCCTCCACCTGGTTCCGCCAGTTCAGGATGTTGGCTCCATGGTTCTCCCACTGCGCACAGGCAGACCTAGTCATTTAATTGTGGCCAGCTGCAGCTGCAGCTGCAGTAATTAAGTTGCCTGGATTGCACCAGGTGAACCCTATGAGAAAACTTGTCAGTACCCTAGCAGTAGCTTTCCTGGCGGTGACGTTAGCGGATCCTGATTTCTTCGCATGCGCAGCACTCGCCACCATTTGCCAGCATACTAGCGTCAAGCCGATTGCAAGCAACGAACGCGCCATCTTGGTGGTGATGCTCACTGCTAGCTGCCAATGCAGCAAATGATGCTAGCTAGCCAGATGGTCGGTCAGTTTGGAACCTGATGGGCTGTGCTTAAGCCAAACATATAAACAGATGCTTGTGGCCGTGGGCCGGGAGGTGCGCTGCTACCACCGTGCTTCAGACCTGTGGCGTGACACTGTGATCATGGTTTTTGCAACATGAACTGTATGTGCCGACTACCATGCTTTTAGTCACCACTGCCAGACTACGATATCACACCTTAAGCTTGCAATCATGCTAGCAAACTTAATACTACAGCAAACTTAATACTTTCCTCACTCACGAAGCACAAGCACGGCATGGTGAGTGTAATTGCAGTCACTGTCATGACTACTTCCTATCAGCCGACACCAAACATCACTAGTATTCTCTTTTGTTTGATATAGGTATGAACAAAATAGAAAACCAGTGATGGCAGAAATGCAACAAACTGTGATACCACCTGCATGTACCTTCTCCCGTTAAAACTGAGCTTCTGTCTGGTTTGCAGCTTTCACGAGACACTTGCATAACAAATGAGGTGGGTAGGTGCACCAATCAATCTTTCCCAGCATGTTAACTTGTTAACAAGCTTCAGCAGCAGCATAATTAAAGTATGCAGCACTGTGTGAGCCCCCATCGATCCCTGTACGTAGTGAAGGAGAGTTGTCTGACAGCATGGTGAAGGAGTTGCTGAAACCTTCCTTGCTCCCACATTGGAATCATATTTCCTGTATGTTGATGTTGGTCCTGACATCCCCAGTGATGGCTGTTGAGTCGGACGAGTTGGACTTCATCTCAAGCGTGTGCAACACAAAAACAATTCGGCCAAACACCTACTTCGAATCAAACTTGCGAGTAACTCCCTTCAACAAATGTGACACCGCATCTTCGGAGGCACTTCTGCCTACGGTGAGGCCGTCTGCCATGCTGGCTTACAAGTACAGCAGTGCTTTGTTTGCTTGGGCTATTTAATTTGAAAGACCATATTGGGACTTCTGCGATCGAACAGTGGGCGCCAAGGTGCAGTTGGCCAGCTGCTCCATCCACTATGAAGCCTTCAAGTTTTGATGATACTCACCCCGGGCCCAGCCGTACCATGTGCATCAGGCACAGGTTTGACAGCTATGTGCCTGTAAGATGTGTCTTTGTAGACTTTTGTATGTTGACAAGTTTGTTTAAGGCTATGAGCCAACGCGTTTTAGGCAGGGGGGCTCCCCTTTACTCCCGCACCCTTGGTGCCACAGTGCTCCGTGACATGCTATACTACCGTGGACAAGGATCCCAAAGATGGAGGTCTCGAAACGCACACCAGCATTTCAAGAAGGAGTTTGCTTACTGACCCCCTCCAGCTTGACTCAATGGGGTGAAGAATGTGTACACGACCTATCAATGATTTTTGTCATCCAGATTCGGAAAACAAGGGAGGTTTTGCAAATTCCTAATCTTCGTAGACCCGGCATTCGTCGGTGTCTGGGTTCGTCTTGCAGAACTCGTCGAGAGGGTCAGTCGACTGGCTGGACGCTCCAGGCCACTTGGCGGCCACAAGGTGAGCCAAATCTACGACCCTTTGGCTGGAAAACACAAGCAAGTTTTGAG
Source organism: Anthoceros angustus (assembly GCA_010909165.1). Classification (NCBI taxonomy): domain Eukaryota; kingdom Viridiplantae; phylum Streptophyta; class Anthocerotopsida; order Anthocerotales; family Anthocerotaceae; genus Anthoceros; species Anthoceros angustus. Next base: position 1,010,087 of record MU008178.1, read on the forward strand.
ACGAGAAACGGATCAGTCTCACGCCACGCACATCGAGTTGCTGGCAGGACAGCAGAAGAGATGCGACGGAGTAGGAGCAGCGTACCTGTAACCCCACTCGTTGTCGTACCAGGCAACCACCTTGACCATGTCGTCTCCCATGACCATGGTGAGGGAAGAGTCGACGGTGGAGGAGACATCGGAGCAGCGGAAATCGATGGAGACGAGCGGGATGTCGCACACGGCCAGTATTCCCTTGAGAGGCCCGTCGGCAGCCTTGCGGAAGGCGGCGTTCACGTCTCCCGCAGTGAAGCCTTTCTTCTCTGTGTTGATCACCAGGTCCACCACGGACACGTTGGGGGTGGGCACGCGAAGGGCGATTCCGTTCAGCTTGCCCTTGAGCTGCGGCAGCACCAGGGACACGGCCTTGGCTGCTCCCGTGCTGGTGGGCACGATGTTCAGGGCGGCGGCCCTGGCTCGCCTCAGGTCGCGGTGAGACGCATCCAGCAGTCTCTGCACCCATCCACCGTTAGACATGGGACGATCGCTGGCACCGGGGATTTGGAAATGAAGCAATCGCACTGGGTCAAGCCTTCACCTGATCTCCGGTGTAGGAGTGGGTTGTGGTCATGGTGCCCTTCACGATACCTGCCAGTGCGCTCGCTTGCGTCATGATCAAGACATGCCCGCAATTTTTCTTGCCTGCTGCAGAACGCATCCCTGACTAGTGTACTTACCGAATTCCTCATCCAGAACCTTCACGAATGGGGCCAGGCAATTGGTTGTGCAAGATGCGTTGCTGGAGTGACAATCACAGGCGAACGTATCAGCGACGGACTACATTCAGCACTGGCCAAATTGTAAAACTGATGCAGCCTTGACAACCCACCTGACGATGTTGGCAACCTCGTGAGCGTAGTCCTGCTCGTTCACTCCCACCACGTACGTGGGAATATCAGCGCCCTTGGCTGGGGCGGTGATGATCACCTTCTTAGCTCCAGCCTGGATGTGCTTTCCAGCTCCTGGTCCGTCAATGAACACGCCGGTTCCCTGACACGGCCAGCCAGCAAACATAAATGCATTTAGCTCTGTTGCATGGAAGAGAACAAACCGCAGAGGACAAAAGCCTTTCAGGAATTGGACTGTGGACACTGCTACCCACCTCGATGACGATGTCAATGCCTAGTTCCGCCCATGGGAGCTTGAGGGGATCTCTGTTCGAAACCACAGAGATCAACTTGCCGTCCACGCTCAAGGTAGTGTCATCCACCACCTTGACCTCCGCCTTGAATGTTCCCAACATGGAATCGTACTTCAACAGATGGGCAGCCTGGGAAGCACAGATCAGTCAAGTCAGTCCCCCTGGCATGATCCACTCACAAGAAACACCTGGGGGATCCGGATGTGGGATTCAAGCACTCACGTTCTTCACGCCGCCGCTGTCGTTCACGGCCACCACTTCCAGGGGAGACGCATCCCCTCGCCCGTGCCAGCATCGCAGGAAATTCCGGCCAATGCGGCCGAAGCCGTTGATGGCAACCTTGAGCTTGGCAACGGTCTCGCCCTTCACAGCCCCGGACGAGCCAGCCTTGGCGGACACTTGCCGGGCGAGCGTGTCGAAGAGAGACTCCTCCTTGGGGGACTTGCCGAATGTCACAGCAGAGGACGACCGGAGCCCAGCGAACTCAGCAACCTCCACTCTCTGCAAACGCCCAACGAACGTGCAGCCCACAGTCAGTGACACGACCCCGAAGCCGGGACCCAAGGCCGGGCATTGCGCAGCAGACAAACATAGCTTGCAATTTATTGCAGAGCAAGACATTACCTTGAAGGGGGCAGCGCATTGCGGCGACGCCGAGGCGGATGCCCGGGCGGAGGCCGCAAGCGTGTTGCAGGACAGCTTGGAGCTGACCGCGGCGGTGGTGGCGGCGGCGGCTGCCATGATTCACCTCCTGCTGCCCTGCACTTCCCTTCCCAGGCACCCAGGCTTCCAATCTCCTGCGAAAGAGAGATCCCGCGGTCGAACCGGATCCGCCTTTCTATCTACCCCCTGGGCCTCCAGGCCTCCCAAGAGATGGACCACAGAGAGATTGGGATCAGGAGGCAGAAAGAGAGTGGATCACATTTTGGGTTTTTGCAAGAGATTGAGAAATTGCGTTGAGACGACGAGGATTTTTGTGCTCAGTCGGTAAGGCAGCTTGTGGGACCGTTGGAGATGGGCAAAAGCAGTGGCCGGTGTTGTCGCCTGGCCTGCCTGACACTGGAGCGCCACAAACCGAAGTTACTGGCCTCCTTGTCGAGATAGCGTTCCAGGTATAAGTCCGCACCACGTGTTTGGCCTACAAATGCTACATGGATCTTTCTCATCCTTTTCCGTTTTTCCTCTCTCCGTATCACTCGTCTTTGGATCGTTTCCTTCGTTCCCGCACCACTACCTGATGTGCTTTGTCACATTTGAAGCCCCACCAAACTGAAGCAACGAACTCGTTATTCTCAAAACGCACAAGCGCCGAACGTCAATCAACCCACGGCCAAATTAAAGAGATATTAGTAAAAGGAAAACCAGATTTAAATACCTAGTTAGGAAAGGACATGGTTTTATTTAAGTGAATTCGGAGACTTCAAAGATATGTCAAAGTAGACATCAAAGTCCCACACTGGGAATTTGATCTGGAGTAACCGCGAAAGACGTAATTAAACTGGGCGCTTCGTTCTTCAAAAAAATAGGGCCTTAATAATGCCATATCTTCTAGCAAGCGCATGCAAAGTGGTGTGTTTAATGTTTGTGCCCGTGGACCCTCTTCGCAAGACTCTCAATTTGCAGTCAACTTCCCAAGTGGTGTCGTCCAATAGTTTAAACATGGTATTGTACAAGTCGGGTGAGACTCGGCTTTCCTCTCCGGCTGAAGTAGACGCCTCCCCAACACCTCATGGAGGCTGTAAGCACTTCCCATACCTCCACACCCTTGGTGATTGACCCACCACCTTGCCCTTGCCCATGCTGTCCGCTGCAATTGCCGCTCCGTCGACCGCACCGCCACATCTCTAGACTCCCCAACGTGTCACCTATATGCTGCCGGTTATCGAGCAGGATATCTTCACTTCTCGTGTGGCTTCCACCACTTGCTGTCCTCCTGTCGTCCATGGCTTTCTCTATTGCCAAGCCTTTGCCCCTCCTTCGGCTCTACCGGCCCTTGAATCCCTCTACCCACTACTAGGAAAAGGATACATTTACCACAAACATTACTATGGTTTTTACAACGGACATTACTACTTTTGTAGTAAAACACCAATAATAAACACAAATCGTTAGCGTTAGCATTAGCGTTAGCCACGCCCATCCACCCATCGTCTAAGACATTATTTTTAAGGACGGCATCAATGACCTTGTCATCGTATGCATTGGTTGGATAACTTGCCTCAACCAACAGGTTCCACACATTAACAGCCTTGTCAATCTCCCCCTATGAATTAACCTGCAGACCCAAAGCAGGACTTGTTATTTTGGAATTTATCCAAAATGCTCGCAGCTCCACCAGCCAGTTTCCGTGATTGGTGCCAACAGCTTTGATCTCATCCACATTTAGCTCCCTCTCAAACATTCCTCTAAACGTGTCCAAAACCCACGCCGCCGCCCCCATGCCCAAAGCAGGAGTAGGTATTGCTCCCCTTATCCTTCACCCTCTTCATGGCAGCAACTTTTTGCTGGCTAGGGGCTACAATGCCATCCATCTTCTTCTTCTTCTCCCTCAAAAACACCTTCCAATACTCTGGCTTTACACTTTTTAGAACATAGCTTGGATTTCCAAAAAAATTCCGGGCCTCCTTTCCCACATTGTTCCGCCAATGAGTTGATGAGTGCGCCTGATAGCCAGAGGTGCACATCTATGTGGACTTCATTCGTCCAGCATGTGAAGCATGTGCCCAAAGTGCAATTTGATGCTGATCATGTGAGCTCAATCCCCGTTCAGGCTAATCGGACACCCTTGCCTCAAGCCCTTGCAGATGAAGAGCCTGCCGGCGATTGTTTGAAGCATGGTGAACATGAGCATGAATCTATTGAAGCAAATGGTGGGAGAAGCAGCAGCCAGATGCACTTAGTATGTCTAGGCCACCCGCCAAGGCAAGGAGTGGACTTTTGGCCAGGGTGGATAAGTTAGGCTATAATGAGGGAGTCTTTGGCAAGAGTGCTAATCCCACTCAAAGGCATGAAAAATCGAGGCCTGAATGACTTGGAAAATCGAGGCCTGAAAAGCCTGAAAAATTGAGGCTTGAATGGCCGGGAAAATCTAGGCCTAGAAAGTCGCCACGTTTCATGCCTGAAAAATCCAAGCTTGAATGGCTTGAAAATTTCAAGCCTAAACAATCCAAGCTTGAATGGCTTGAAAAATCCAAGCCTTAACAATCCAAGCTTGAATGGCCTGAAAAATCCACGCCACAATGTGAACCAGGCTTGAACACAAGTGGGGTACACAACAGCAAAATTAAAAGCTTACTGGCCGGATGGAGGTGTTCTAGAAGCACCTCTTGTTCTAGATCGGGCTTCCTTTTCCGCTTGGTACCCCTTGGGCCCTTCTTGTCGGTAATACGACATTCTTCTGGAATACACAGTTCACTGCATTATGAGGAAGATAATAATCTTCCAGCACACCATCTAGAAGGGCACTGTCTGCAGCGTGGTTGGAAATAGGCGCCACTAAAGACAATTTAGGGCCTGCGCTTTTCTTTGACTATGGTGCTGCTAATGTGAAGGATTCATCTATCGGGACTCCCCCAGCTTTTTGCCAATGAAGGATAGGGTGCATTTTACCATCCGCTGGCTCTGCAATCCTCTCATTTGTGTTTTCTCGAGTTAAACTGAAAAACTCTTATCGTTAGAGCTCTGCACTGTAGCCGCCTAATCTTCTCCTGCCACCACCAGAACATCATGGTTAGTCGCCAGAGTCACCTCGCCAAATCCCGACCGTTCTGCAGCACTAGTTGTATACAGTCCATGTGAAACCTTGTTGCTCACATCCGCCGCGCAAGACCCTAGGCGAGGAGTTGTGACACGTCATCCGTAGTGCCCCATATTTGGGGCCACAACGTTGACCTTAACCTTCACACGCTGGCGCCCTTCCTAGTCGATCTCGCTATCGGAGGACACATGCGTTTTCTCGACAAACTCCTCATCGGAACACATTTCCTTACCCACAGAGATTCGGCACCCTTCCACACCTTATGATTCCGAGGATGTAGCGGCTGCTATTGCAGGAACTGTGCTGCTTGTGCATAGTTCCTGCAATAGCAGCCTCCTCGTTTAAGTCCTCGGCCCCATCCGGGTTTGCACACTCGGTCGCTGCTGATGCCCTAACACTGGCGGCATGGGTCGCGGGGCCTTCGCCACGTTTGGGCAACGATTTGCCACGCCTGGACCTCCCAGCGCCATCCTGACCATAGCATCCAAGCAAGCTCTTTCCTCTGCCCCGCCCGCTGGGTGCATCTGCCTCGATCGCCCGTCCTTGTGCTAAGTTGTCGCACCCGGAAGCTGTCTCAGGTCATGCACACACGGCCCCCTCGTCGTCAGTAGCATCATCCGCCTTCGGGGCCTAGGTCCGGGACTTCCTCACGTGAGTCCACTTACCTCTAAGGGCTTGGGCGCCCGGCCCAAAAATCGACTTGGCACCCCCAAATTCTTATTCTTCATAGACAACATTGGGTGTGATGCATTTCTTCCTAGCAAGACAGCATTGACCATTGCATCTACCGCGCACAAAGCTGCCATTGCTAAGTGCCTGGTCTCCAAGTCCTTCTCGGCATGGAGCTCCATCTTCTATTACTCCCATCGCTGGCTATGAGAAACAAGAGCCTGAAGAGGACGACACGCAAATAGACGCAAACTGTGTGTTGGCCGGCCAATGCCGGCCAAATGGACTTACCCTTGTCTCTCACCACGCTTGCTGAGGTGTACTTCCTGCAGCTTGGACTTCTATTGCCAAACAATCAAGAGTGACATAGGATGACCGGTGGATTGCTAACAGGGCTGTGAATAGTGAGATGACAACAATGTTTACTAGGAAGACGGGTTTGTCCAAAGACAAAGTGTCTTCCTAGGCCGCGGTGTGAAACCCCAGCGGGATATGACGAGCCCATAGTCCAGTCTTCCCGCTCAAAGCAATGGTAGGAATTTCTTCCAATCTCTAATTGCCACGCCACCTGGTGGCGGATATCTGCCGTGCGATTTTCTTCCATCCTGTTTTCCCTCTAGTGGGGATGGGACTCAAACTCCAAAAATATCTTGGTAAATTAGCACATTAGGGTGAAAGCATGATTTGGTGGTACACTTGGTTACTATTGAGAGATGAGAGAGAGTCAAAGTTTCATTAAATTAATATTTTACGTTTTATATTTACCTATATTTTTATTTCATTATAATGAAATAAAAATAGTCAACTATAAATAGTTGACTTTTTTTTATCTTTCTTTTAACTTATCTATTTTTTACTTGTTTTGAGGTCAGAGACCCTTACCTCCGGCCTCACGCCCTCTGCTTCCTCCTCCCGCCTCCACTCGCTTACATGTGCGTCACGGAACTTGACTTTGGTCTTGGTCACGCCCTCTCACTCTGCTGGAGGCCCTCTGCCTGCTGCTGAGGCCCTCTCTGCAGTCTTGGAGGCCCTCTGCTGCTGGTGCTGGAGGCCCTCTGCTGCTGCTAGTCACGCCCTCTGCTTTCTGCTGGTCTGCCTCTGCACTCTGCTGGTCACGCCTCTGCTACTGCTGCTGGTCCTGCCCTCTTCTGCTGCTGCTGCTGGAGGCCCTCTGCTCCTACTGCGAGTCCTACCCTCTGCTACCGCTGGTGCTCATGCCCTTTCTTCTTTGTTCTTTGTTCCTACCCTTTGTTCTTCTTGCTTGTCACCCTATCTTTGCTGCTTCTGGAGGCCTTCTCTGACTCTGCGAGTCCTACCCTCTGCTACTGGTGCTCACCTATGTTCTTTGCTACAAATTTTATTCCTTGGGAGAAGGACGTCATTGGAGCCTGAAGGCCGAGAGCTTGGGAAGCTTGGGAGCTTGGGAGCTTGGGAGCTTGCTGGTGTTGGTGCTCCTGCCCTCTGCTGGTGCTGCTCCTCCTGCTCCTGCCCTCTGCTGGTGCTGCTCATCTTGCCCTTTGTTGGTGTTGCTGCTCCTGCACTGTGCTAGTGTTGGTGTTGCTGCTCATGCACTGTGCTAGTGTTGGTCTTGCTCTCGCCTTTGTGCTAGTGTTGGTGTTCTTTGCTCACCTTTGTGCTAGTGTTAGTGTTCTTTGCTCTTACCTTGTGCTAGTGTTGGTGTTCTTGCTCATGCCGTGCTAGTGTTGGTCTTCTTGCTCTCGCCTTTGTGCTAGTGTTGGTGTTCTTTGCTCATGCACCTTTGCTAGTGTTGGTGTTGCTGCTCTTGCACTCTGCTAGTGCTGGTGCTGCTGCTCCTGCACTCTGCTAGTGTTGGTGCTATCAGCTGCTCCTGCCCTCAACTGTTGTTGTGCTCTTGCCCTCTACGGGGTGCTCACAAGAGCTAAAGCATGCTAGTTTTTGCTTAGTTTGTGAAGCATGCTGGTTTGTGCTTTTCTTAATCTGTTGCTAAAGCTTTTCATTGCAGCTATTGTGGCTTGAATCAGCAGCAGGTTCATCTACCACTGCTGCTGCTACCGCGGGCCATTTAGGTCAACATCAAGGACAAGGTGCTGGGATGTCTGCATCTATTTATAGTGACATGGTGGCGTCTGATGAGGAGATTGTAGGAATGAAATGGAATCGGAAGCGTGCTTTGAAGAATGCTGTGACTCGATAAGCCAGTGTGACGAAAGCCTTGGAGGACGTACCCAAGTGGAAACACTCGACTTGGTGTTGGAACACTGGAGACTTTGTCCTGTGAGAGGAAGGGGTGGGGTTGAAGGAGGCAGTGGGAGGCCGATCGTCTTTGACCTCTTTGAAGGTACGGGCCAGGCTTACGGTGGAAAGGATGCATCATCATGACACTAATCTCTGCACTTGGGTTTAGCGTATGATTAGCATTAATTAATCTAATTACTTATCTTTACGTAAGTAATTAGTATTAATTAATCTAAAGCACTTATGTTAATTAAGCATTAATTAGTGTTAATCAAACATGGTTAGCAATAGCTAAGTGGATAAGCTCAAGTAATATGCTTTGGCATATTTCTTGCATATTATAGTGTATCCTTAGGATACAATAGCTAAGTGGATAAGCTCAGGTAATATGCTTTAGCATATTTCTTGCATATTATAGTGTATTCTTAGGATATTTCCGGCATATGCTGATGCCAATACGATATCTTAGGAATATGCTTATGCCAAGGGCTAGTATATATAGACCCTTTCACAGAGGACAAGCTCAGATCATAGTTTGTCCTCTAGATATGCAATGCAAAGGTGTTGTGAGGAGGCCAAAGCTATGACTCCGAGAGCAATGTGTGAGGAATTTGTATGTTTTTCTCATGGAGAGAGTGTGTTTGTGCCACGATATGCGAGCTACTCCCTCCTGTTGTTATTGGTTTGCACCTATATCTGCGTATTAGATTTGTTTTGCTTGGTTGTCTGTTGAGAAAGTGCTCATAAAAATGCAAATGCTAACCTCGTTCAACAGATCTCAAAAGTTTTCAGAGAAGGAGTGGCGGTACATCGATGACCTGATGTTCCATATTTACGGTGACCAAGCTAGTGGTGGTGGCCAAAAAATCCCGAGGTTGATGGCCTTGGGCATCCTTGTGGAGAAAAAAATGCATAAGGCTGTAACCTGCTTAGCCTTCAAACAGGAAACAAATGGGAGGAAAGCCTTGAAGGAGGAGAAGAAGAAGGGTCACGCAGGGGAGAAGGAGAAGAAAGTGGATGTCCAGTTGGAGGAGACCCCTGATTCACAAGGCCTTATAATAAGGTCACACAATAAGGGGAAAGGTAAGAGGGCTTTGATTGAGCTTGTGTCTTCAGACTCTGAGGACATCGATGAGGAGGTGAGACAGGGCGACGCTGGTACGGAGCAAGAGCAGGAGGACATGCTTGCCAAGGAGCGTGAGGAAGAGCTTATTCCTGAAAAGGAGGTGGAGAACACTATGGAGGATAGAGAAGAGGAGGCAGGGGCAAAGTCAGGTGGGTCTTTTTCTCGTTTCAGTTGGTTGATTGTTGTGAAATGTTTTTTGTGATATGTTTGAGCTTGATCCTTGACATGAATAGCCTTGTGTGCTAGAGCCTTGACACCCACATCCTTATGTGTTAGACCTGAACAAGTGAATGCATGGCCTTGAGCAGTCCTAGCAATGAGTGCTGTGTGTGACTGCGGTCTGTGTTAGATGATTGGTCCAGATGTTTGTCTATATGCTCTAAAATTACTTGAGCTTCTTGGTCTGGCTGTGAACTTGGTGGTGTAGCTTCTTGAGCTTATGGTAGCTTCTTAAACTTGGTAGTACAGTTTCATGAGCTTATAAGCTGATGCCTCCAAAGAGTTCCACCAGCACTATGTCGTCTTCACGAGGTCGGCATGTGATTACTTGGGTTTAAGTCACAAACAGGCTCAACCTTAGGCAAGAACTTACAGGAGTTCTCCGGGCTCATAGGACACTAGTCCTCTTGCACCGTCCTGCACCGCTTTTGCACGGCTCATTGCTGCAGTCACTAGCTCCATCCTGCTGACTGAAGAAGCTTCTCTGAAGGTGGTTGCAACCCTAGCTTGTCTTCATCCTCCTCGTCAATATCCTCCCTTAGGTCGGCTACGGTTAGACACACACCAAGAGGTTCAAGCAGGTATGGCGTGTCCATCACCACGGCCCCAAACACTGGGTAGACGCTATTGGCCATGAGGTTCTTATGATCCTTGCCATGCAGCTGCAGAGGGATGCGAGCAATCCGTTCATCAGTTTTGCTCCAGCATCTCTAGCCTGGTCGATAGTAGATTGTCTCCGTCCACAAATCCGCCATCACTCCAGGTTTGTACAAAGCGTCCGCTCCTAGCAAGACATCAAATGTGTCTGCATTAGTGACCAAGCAATGTACCTCAACAAAGGTGAAGTCAGCTATTCTTGGTTTGAATGAAACTTTCAGCTTGTACCTCGTCACCTCCAACATATACTCTGGGGTCCCAGCTGCGGTCTGGATCCTCCACTTGGTTTCCTTCAACCTGTCTTGGTGGAGACCCAACGCTTCCTTCCCTCTTCTTCTAACAATCATCGACTGTGCTCCGGTGTCAATCAACACCAACCTTGGTGCGAATCCATTGATTTCAATGTGCATCTCCCGATTGTTGACCAAAACCACCCCTGCTCGTGCAACATTCCGCTTCTCCACATAAATGCTTGGCTCAGAGGTCAACAATAACATCATTGTTTTCTGCTGTAGCACATCGTGGACACTTGCTTCGTCTTCAAGAATTGTAGATCGCAAGGTTAGTCCCCTTTGGCACGGTGCCAATGGTTGGTTCTTTCCCTTTTTCGTTGTGAGGTCGATGGGTTTTTCCATCTTTACATAAAGTCTCCACATTCTCTCCACGTTCCCCCTCCCCCCTTCTGATCTGGCTTGAAGCTACATGCACGATCGTTGGTAACAGGATCCATTCAATAGGTTACTTTACGCAAACGCCCATCAGGAGCCCTGTTTGCCGACCTTGGCCTTGACGTGGAGGACGAGGACAGGTGTGAAGGGAAGGGCTATCGCAGGAGGTGGCACACGATGGCCGTGTGCTTCATTCCTCCTTTCCAGCAAGGGTGCTGGCTACAGGTGCCATCCTCAATTTGTGACTGGAGACGCAAGGGATGTTCCGTTTTGCGGCTTGGGATGTTAGAGTGTCTCCGTCCAGGTTTGATCCCTGGCCAGACATCGCTCGGCATAGCAAGCCGTTTTTGTGATCTCGGAAGCACATGCTGGATGCTGTCGGAGTGGACATGAGAGTCTATCATCAGGTGCTAGTGCCTCCCAGCGGAGTGGAGTCAATGGCTGCTGTGGGAACACAGCCTTCAACATTGACACTGAGATTGTGGCTGCTTAGTTGTCCACGCCATCCCGACTTCAGGCACACTAGGGCGAAGGATACTTGCAGGCCTACTTGGATTCTTCTCCATCCAGCCTTGCCGGATGCTCCGCTGCGCGCTGGGGTGAGACCTTTTCACGGCCTCGCCTGCGAGACTTCAGAGAATGAGCAGTAATCTATCCCCCATATGTGTCTAGCTTAGTAGCCAAAACGCAATGTGGTTTATGGGGATTTTATCTGGTGGTACTCTGTACTGATATGTAGCTTGGTATGCGGGGTGTTTTCAGGATATCATGCCAAGTAGAGAACCTGTGCAAGGAGGGACTGTTAGACAAGGCACTGGCTGCCCTGCAATGCATGGACCAGCAGGGTTGTGTGCCTTCTGTGCATCTTTATAAGATACTCCTGCAGCTGTGCATGAAGAAGAAGGCCCTTGCTGAGGCTAAGCAGATATATTCCCATTTTGCAAATCATGGACGGGATTCAACCAGGTTCTTAAGTGATCTTGCGGTGACCACATTGGTGAAATGTGGGGGCCTTGCTGATGGACTCCAGTTATTTCGAAGCCTTGCACGTCGAACTGTCTACTCTTGGACAGCCATTATCTCAGGGTACATGAATGCTGGATTTTGTCGGGAGGCGGTCTTATGCTATGAGCAAATGCAGCAGGAAGGTGTGAACCCTGACAAATACACATTTGTCAGCCTACTCAAGGCGTGCAGCAGGTTAGAAGACTTACAAGAGGGCAAGCGTATCCATGCAGATGCCGTGAGATATGGGTATGACTCAGATGTGTTCGTCGGAAGCACCTTGGTGACCATGTATTCAAGCTGTGGGAGCATGGTGGATGCAGAACAAGTGTTTGACAAATTGTCCCAGCAAGATGTTGTGTCATGGACCACCATGATTGCCGCATATGCTCAGCATGGTCAAGGAGAAAAAGCGTTGCAGACTTATTGGAGGATGCAAGAGGAAGGGGTTAGGCCCAACGCCTGGACGTGTGTCAGTGCTCTCCAAGCTTGTGGTGCCCTTGCGGAGAAGGAACAAAGTGCTGTTGTAGACGGACAGAATGTTAAATTGGAGTTTCTGCAGAACGTCAAAGGCATTCATGCTGAAGCTGCCGGGAGGGGTTTTGTGAGTGATGTATTTGTGGGTAGCACTTTGGTTAGGATGTATGCAAAGTGTGGGGGCATAATGGATGCTGAGTTTGTATTTCATCAGTTGTGCAAGCGTGATGTAGTTTTATGGACTGTGATGCTTGCAGCATACGCTCAGCAGGGACAGGGTGCAAAGGCACTGCACATTTTTCGGCAAATGCAAGACGAAGGGGTCATGCCAGATGCTCAGACCTTTGGCAGCATTCTCCAAGCATGTGCCGTGATTGCAGAGCAAGAGGAAAGTGCATATGTGGACGGGTCATATGTGAAGACGGAGTCACTTCAGATAGGGAAGGAAGTTCATGCTGAAGCTGCAAGCATGAATTTCGACTCAGATGCATTTGTCGGTATGACATTGGTTAACATGTATACAAAGTGTGGCAGCATCAGGGACGCACAGCAGGTGTTTGACAAGCTGTCTCAGCGGGATGTGGTGTCATCGACTGCAATGATTGCAGCATACGCTCAGCATGACCAAGGACGAAAGGCCTTGCAGATTTATTGCAGAATGCAAGAGGACGGGGTCAGACCAGATACATGGACCTTTGTCAGTGCTCTCCAGGCTTGTGGCATCCTTGCTGAAAAAGAGGGACATGCCATTGTGGACGGTAGACATGTGCACGTGGAGTGTTTGCAGAAGGGGAAGAGTATTCATGCAGAGACTGTTAGGAGGGGTCTAGAATCAGATCCATTTGTAGGGAACACATTAGTTAGTATATACGCAAAATGTGGGAGCATGAAGGATGTAGAATACGTGTTTCTTGAATTATCTCACCGAGACAGGGTATCATGGAATGCAATGCTCACAGCATACATTCTACAGGACCAAGGTGAGGAGTGCTTACAGATCTATGAGGATATGCAAGCAGAAGGCATCAGACCTGATGCCCGCACATTTGTTAGTGTTCTCCAAGCATATGGAATCCTGTCCGAGAAGGAGGAGGCTACACTGCTCGATGGGCAGAATGTCAGGGTGGGCATGCTACAGAAGGGGAAGATATTGCATGCTGAGGCAGCGGGCAGAGGTTTCGGATCAGACATTTTCATTGCTAGCAGTTTGGTTAACCTTTATGGAAGATGTGGGAGCATCAAGAACGCAGAGCAGGTGTTTGATGGTTTGTCTGAGCGTAATGTAGTGTCATGGACAGCAATGCTCACAGCATATGCTCATCAAGACAAAGGGGAAGAAGGATTGCACATTTATGAGCAGATGCGAGAGGCACAGGTCAGGCCGGATGCTCATACGTTTGTGGCTGCTCTCCAAGCATGTGGCAGTGTTGCGGAAGTAGAAAGCAGTGCACTTGTGGATGGTCAAAACATCAAAGTGGAGTCCCTGCTCAGGGGAAAGGACATACATGCAGGAGCTGCAAGTATGGGCTTTGAATCAGATGTCTTTGTTGGTAGCACTTTGGTCAGCATGTATGCAAAGTGTGGGAGCATCAAGGATGCAGAGCAGGTGTTTGACAGATTATCCCAGCGCAACGTGGTCTCATGGACTGCGATGATTGCCGCATGTGCGCAGCAGGGACAAGGAGAAAGGGCTTTGCAACTATTTGCCCAGATGCCAACAGAAGGTATAGAACCAAATGAGGCTACATTTCTCGCTGTCCTAGAAGCTTGTGGCACTACAGGGGCATTGAACGTCTGCCGGCAGACACACCGTATTATTTTGGAGAGAGGGCTTGAGCACAGTCCTTTCGTGGGGAACAGTCTAGTTCATGCGTTTAGCAAATGCGGAAGCATGCAGGAGGCTCAGGAAGTTTTCGACTCACTCTCTGACCCCGATGTGGTGTCATGGAATGCGCTGATCGGTGGCTATGCCCGCAATGGAGGTGTGGAGAACAGTTTAAGATGCTACGAGGACATGCATCTGGCAGCTGTGAAACCAGACAGATACACATTCATAGCCCTGCTTTCCGCCTGCAGTCATGCCGGGATGGTGGACAAGGGATTGGAATACTTCGAAGCCATGAGCAGAGAGCACGGCATTCCTGCCGAGCTGGAGCACTATGTCTGTATTATGGACCTCGTGGCTCGAGCCGGACTGTTCAGCAAGGCTGAGGATTTGCTGTCGGGAATGCCAATGGAGCCTGATCTGCGCGTGTGGCTTTGTTTGTTGGGTGCATGCCAGAAGCACGGTAACGTGCTCCTGGGAAGACGGGCCTTCGACGGTGCCGTGGGCATAGATCCAGAACATGCTGCGGCCTACGTGCTCATGTCAAACATCTACGCCCATGTTGGCATGTTTCACCTCGCAAAGGAAGTTGACGAAATGAGACAGGAAGCCGCGGCCTGGAAGGAGCCCGGGGAAAGCTGGATCGAGTATAGGCAGGAGGTGCACACATTCCTGGCGGGAGACAAGAGGCACCAACAATCCGCTTTGGTGGATGGGTTGCTGAAAGAGCTAAGCGCAAGATTGAAGGACCCGGGGTCATTCGAGCAATTGTGTCACCTGTAGAACTGTAAAGCGGCTGCGCAATGCATGCGGTAAGTTGAATACATGCATTTGGTTGTGGGCTGGAAAATTTTCTTCCTTCCTCGTTTGATGGAACACGACCAGTCTCTCCAATGTAGGTAGCATACAAAATCAACGCAGGCCAATCTTGAGAAGGGAAAACAGAGCCTCTCCCTACAAGTCTGGAACAGTGAGAAAATCAAGGTGGTCTGTGGACCTTCTATCACGCTCTCAGCTGCTGGATCTAAAAGGTCCGACGAAGGGATCATAGGGGTCGATCGGATTGTGCAGGGAGTCGCTCTGGCTGGATTGCGCCTGTCTCTTACAGACGCAGCCCCGCTCCGGGCACCGTCTGACGACAGGCCTTGCGATTCTAGTGCTAGTGGCGGCGACGGTGCCTCCGACGCCGGTGTCTGCGATGCCTTCTCTTGCCCCTCTTGCCCTTGCGGCGACGATGGTGGCGACGGAGCCGTCTCCTTTTCTTGCGGTGCCGCCTCCCGCGCCGGCGCTTTTTGTGTCTCATTTTGCGTCTCCTCTTCCTGCGCCGGCCTCCCTTCCTCCTCCTCCTCCGCTTCCCCTTCCCCTTCCCCTTCCTCCTTCCCTTCCTCCTCCTGCGTCGTCTGTGCCTGCGGCGTCGGCCCACGCGGTGGCCTTTGCGTCGTCGCCGCTTCTTTCCCTCACCTGCGTGCGGGAGCTTGTACCCCGTCTTGCCCTTCACTAGCTTGCCGGTTCTCACGGCGCGGCGGAGCTGGCGCATAAGGTGCTTGCGGAAGCCCTTGGGCATCCCGCCCGGGTGGTGCTTGTACTTGTCCACGCAGAATCTGATGACCGTCTTGAGCTTCAGCCCATTGCGCTTGTGGATGTGGGCGAAAGCGTCGCGGATGATCATCTTGTAGGTCGGGTGGCCCTTGTGTCGGGTGCCACGCCGGGAGTGGTGCTTGTGGCGCTTGTGTCCATGGGCGCTTTTGCTCCTGCTCCTGCTCCTGCTGTGGCTTCCCCGCCGCCGTTTTCTGTGATGGTGTACCGGCGCTGCAGCCGGAGCTGCAGCGTGCGCGACCCCGTCCATGGATCAATTCACTCCGATTCCCCCTCAGGCCTGGGCTCCATGGCTGCACACTGGTGCTCCGCGATGCGGGCTGCGATTTCGGCAGGGTGTCCACCCTCTGAGGGTCCCGATTCCTTGGCGCCACTTGGCCTTCCAGCCGCTTTTAAAGGCTGCGCCCGCGCCCCGAGCTCGCCATTGGTGGCCTTGCCGCCGCCACGGATCGCGCTGCGCCTGACGGTCAGGATTTGCTCCAGCCGCCATGGATTCCAGCAAGCGTCGCGCTCCATGCGACGCAACGTTCGGGGTTGAGGCCCAACCGACTTACCGGCCAACCGCTGTCATGTTCAAGGGATACCAACCGTTAACGATCTCCGGTGGCCTTGAACCGTCGGGTCAGTCTTGGGGGAGAGCGAGAACCTCCGGCCGAGGGGATGTCTAGTGAGCGCTTAGGGCATCGAGGAGCCGTGGGCAGGAGGAGGAGATCTCTAGACAACTGGGCGGGGGAAGGAACATCTTTGGATCGATACATGCAGGTAGCACCCGGTCGGCGCGGCATCGGACGGCCGGGATGTGGTGACAGGTTTAAGGACTGGTCTGACGATCGTGCATCGTCTTCCTTGTACAAGGGTTCGTGTTTCTTTCATGCCTCATATGAACACATGTGCCTTTGTTTAATTGCAGGGTAGGAGTAAGTGGTCGATCGGCGGCACCTCGTCGCTGCCACAGGTGCGGGATCTCAGGTAAGTATACTAATCCAATTCTTATTGAGTGCATTGTGCAAGGTGTCGAGGCCAAGTCGCCAATTTTGCAAGCCGTGACAGCCTCCGAGGTACAGGTATTCCAAGACAAGCAGGTTCACAAACTCATGCACTGACGGGGACATTAATCAACTGTAACAACACAACCTAGGCCTCTTACTTGTTGAGAATATCCAGCAAGATCTGGTGGTGATACCCTTGGAAGTATGAGATAGTCCAGTTTAACTATTTGACTCGACACTTGTCCTTAGACATGTGACTGCACGTCGACTTATGTTCCTTGAGTCAGTAATATATAGACCCTTTCATGTTCTTAAGCTATGTATGTACTCGGTCGCTCGCTCTCTCGGGACCGCAATTCTTAGTTCTCACCTAGCCTGACAAGGTAACAACTCCGTCAGACAGTGTAAGGGCCTCCAGCACACACGCACGCACCGAGCCAGTAAGAGGTCTGAACCTTCAAGCTTTTACTTCCTACTCTTCTCAGGGGCAGGTGATTAGATACCGACAACAAAGGCTGTAAGAGATCTTTTTCAATTATTAATTCGTCGTTAGAGGTAGGTATAATCTTGGTGTATACCCATGCAGAGCCTGTAAGAAATCAATTCACGACCTATTTATTTGTCGTTGGAGGCAGATATTACCAGACAAAGAAAGAAACTCCAGTACAACTTTGACATCCGCCCTTGAATGTACCCCCAAGACTGACGGTAGGTTTACCTTTGCCTTGTACCCAGACCTGATTAGCGATAAGCGCCAGAGTCTGTTCGTCCCTTTCACCCTGAGGGGCCTGAGGCCATCTGAGAGGATCTCCACACTCCAAGTGGTAGAAGCAGAAACAGCTCACCATCGAAGGTAAAGGTTCCCAGGTAGAGGTGTTCCAATCCTGTTGATATAAGGTGAGGCGAAACCATAACTAACCTGGCATAGTTCCCCGGTATATCCAAGGACCAATCTACTTCATGAAGCCATTGACAAGCTGCACATAAGACTGAGTGCCATGCGTAGGACCAAGAGTGCCCCAAACAGTACCCCAGGTGAGGATAGGTAAGAGATAATCTAACATCGTACTTCCCTTCTGCAATTCAGAAGCACATTCCCTAAAAGATACCTCATGTCATGACCGTACAGGAAGAACTGTCAAAGTTTGCGAACTGAGGAGGGCCTTACATTTGCACCGTATTTTTTTTCTCGAACTTTTGGGCAAAATTTCTCAACACTAGAGCATCTCTGAAAGAGAAGTAGTCTTCGAGACTTGCTTTTGCCCAATGCTTACAGTAGTAGTCATCCGTAACTGCAAGACATTTCATTGGAAAAGGCCCCTTTGGTAACCTCTGCAAGGCTATCAGAAATCTGTGTCGGGGTTTGATCCTCTGGTCAAGAGACAAAGAGAAATAGGCTGGAAAGCTGACCACTGTTTGCACTCCACCCTTGAGTTCCCTGACTAGATACGCGTACTTGGGCTTCAGAGAGTTCTCAACAGACAACGAAAATACCTGCAAAATTGGTACAAGCTCTCAACCTTAGCAAGAGCAGTGACTTGTCACGGCAAAGTATAAGATCAAGACAGATAATAAGCTAACACAATGACCGACAAACCTAGTATACCTGTGTCATCCGCGTGAGGACCTTCAAAACGTCCTCTTCACTCATACCGATACTCCTCAGGAACTCAATTCGTGGTCGAATACCCTCCTCAACGCTGTAGTGCAACAGTTGTGGATGTTTTGTGACGATCTTCGCCAGAGTCACCTTTGTCACTTTCATTTCCTGTAAGAAAAATTCTACTTGAGGCTCCAATGACTCTTCGATGCTCTGAGTCAGTACTTGAGGGCTCCTTGTCACCACTTTGGGGATGTCGAATTCGCTAATCCCCACAACTTTCCGTAGAAAGTCAACTCTAGGTTTCAGAGAGTTCTTAAGACTGCACTCCAGTATCGAAGGCCTCACCCTTATCATCTTCCCTACGGTTACTTCAGGTATCCCCAGGCTCCTAAGGTATTCTATCTTCGGTTTTACCATGCTGTCAACTCTATACTCCAAAATTTGTGGATGCTTTACTATCAACTTACTCAAGAACTTAGATTTAATACCCAAGCTTCCTAAGAACTGAACTCTACCTTTCACCGCATCCACTCTAAGTTGTAAACAGGCCCTATTACGTTCAGCAATCCTTTGAAGGTCTTCATCCCCTAGACCTAGTGAGAGGAGGTATTCCACCAGTGGCAGGTACTTGTCATCTATGCTAAGTTGCCTTTGTAAAGACTCGAGCCTTGTATCTACAATATTACTGCTATCCATCTCCTGCAAGGGCAAACAATTGTCACAGCTTGCTGAAAATATCACACCCCACAGAACCCAATGTGCTGCCTAAAATGCTCAGCTTTCGCTACCAGAGATACTCCAAACAGTCAGGGCGTGGTTGTCAACAAACTCAAATCTTCTGCTCTGATTCTCATAGCTAGCAGTAAATCGATCCTACCAGACGTCAGTCAGCTAGCATACCCAAATTTTTTACTGGAGCAGAACCAGGGCCAAGATTGTGATTCTTACATTAGGTGGCGCTCGTAGATAGGAGAACGGCTTTCGTGGCATTCTCCTCATCGAGGAACTCGATGGTTTGGTTGTCCGCTGGCCCTCTTTTTGTGGGGCAGTGAGCCTAAAGGTTGTGACATTTTGATATTTTGGCTGTCGAACCATTCGATACACTTGCTCTTCCCACTGCTTCCTCGATAGGGTCCCCTGCCGCTTGTCCAAAGTCAAAGATCCACGAAGATTGACCTTCTGTGCATGTCCAAGCGGGTATTGCACCTTTAACTCTTCACTATCAGCCTTCCTGATGATTCCATGTCCCTTGTTCTGTTCCGCATTCAAGGTGCTGACGGGTTTGCCAGTGGATTTCAGATTAGCTCTTCCCACCTTGTTCCCTTTCCTCAACCCACCCCTTTGGACATTCTCTGGCAACTCAGAAATCTGCGAGTCTTCCAATCCTGACTCCACATCCTGTACCGACAGAACCATAATAGTGGACACCTCACCGTAAGTCTCATTGGGTAGAAGGGTGTGGATTCAGCGAGATAACCAACTTGCCTCATCTCTATATACTCAAATCATCAAATGCTTGTTGCCTACTGCCTGTCAGTGATGCTCACGACAGGTACAGTGAGCCCTGATAAATGCAAGGTGTTCAAGAATGTGACCTGAGAATCAACATCAAAGGAGAGGAGGCTCTCATCTTCATCTTCAGGGCTGAAAGTCAGCAGCGGTTGACCATACCGGGAGCGCCGATTGGGCTTGGAGATCTGAGGATTCGACTGCACAGAGACTGCAACTTCAGCACGCTCACCCGACGGCTGCCAAGGAACCCAGGCTGCGAAGCTGCTCGGAGGACCAAGGCAGAAGAAGGAAGACTGCAACCTGGGCGAGCTTGAAGGTGCGCACCACAACGGAGGGGCCAAAGCCATGCCGTCGACAGATCAACCGTCATCGAGATCTGTCACCTAAGAGCGAATCCCAGGAGCAGCGGACCTTAAGACATAGCTGCCCTCGGATGCCTGCCGCCAGATTAACGCAGCCCAAACTCCAGCACGGCATCCAAGACCTCCCGAGTCTCCTCGACAGGTGCGTTCCGCAGTCACTCGTCAAATCCCTTCTACCTTCCAAGGCCTGCCAAGGCTTCGAGGGCCTGTGCTGTTCAACAGCCCATCACATGAATTCCCCTGGACGAGGGTTTTTTGTTTTACGAAATTGGATTCCTGAATTGAAATTAACAAGAAGAGCCTTGTCGTTTGCTGCAGAACAGGTACCTACTCTGCGGGCGCAACAAGCAGACAAAGTCTCCAAAGAAACGTGCAATGCATAGGGAGACGTGCTGTATGACAAGGTTGAGAGCTAGAGCCGAGCATCTTGATGATTTCCAGGCACCTTGTCATGCCTCAAGGCAGAACATCCTGCTCGAATGAGAACATCCAATTCAGAACGTACCTTACATCTTTCTCCGAGGCACATGTACAGACCCAATAACAAAACCAAATCGCGGAGTGCAAGCGAATTAAACACGGAAATTATCTGCCTACAGGACAGTGTTATGCTTGAGGATTGCGGCCAAGTGGGGCCCTTACGTTTGCTGCTCTGTTAATCATGGTTGTACCTACGCGGAGAGGTGACTTACAATTGCGGGCCGGCTGTTATTAGCTGCTTTCCACTAAGTGGTCAGTCAAAGCCGGGCCTTGATCGCTTGCCCTGCCATCGCTGATCCATTTTGCATCGGCGGTTGTGGGCACCGAGCATCGCACGCCTCCGACGCTCCCACATGCCAATTTGCTGCATCTGTGCAGCATCGTGAGCTCTGGGCTCACCCAAGGTTTAAGAAAGTAAGCCCTCGTGCCTCCCCCACGTCTGTCTGTGTTGGGTTGAATCCATGGGCTTGTCGATCGCAGGACAACGTCTTGGAACAGCCTTTGCGCAGAAATAACCCACAACGTGCAGCTCCCAACTTCCGCAATGTGCTGGGTCTCGGGGATCAATTTGGCTAAGCAGGGAGCTGGATTGGGCTGTGAGCTGCCCTGTTGTGTTGCCTGCTTGAGACTTCGGACTTTGAGCTTTGTCGATCGGGGAGGGATTCAGGGCGATGGGCTTGCCTGCCCGCTGCTCTGACTGGTTCTGGGTGGGTGACTGGATCTTGTGATGCAATGGGCGATCTCGATGCGCGTGGTAGTGGGCATGCCAGAGTCGACCGGTGAGGTCTTCAGAGAAGGCAGTGGGTATGTGTCGATGCGATTGCCATAACTCATCTGCCGGGTCTGTGCGGGATCATCCTGGCGACAGTGGGCAATACGGATTGAATTATGGGGGACCCTGCTGCTGAGGCCAGGCGCAAGCAGGTAGTCAAGGCAATTCTTGACCTAAAGCATTCCCTGAAGGGTGGACGATCGGCAATTGAAGATGAACCTAGCCTGGACGCGGATATGCTGGCAGCCCTCGAAGGGCTGGTCTCACCGGTGAGTGGGTCGTCTGGTTCTCACGGAAATGTGCTTCAGTTATCTGTCCATGTTTGGTTAAGCAAAGCTGGTTTGCCTCGTTGCAGCCTCAGGATGTACAGCCTCTGCTGGATGCTGGGCTACTCCCCTGTTTGGTGTCCATACTGTATAAGTTGCTTTGCTCAACGTTGTCTCCCACGTCATCGGAGGCTCTGCGAAATTCTGAGGAGATGGCCCTCAGGCATCAGCACAGACTTAAGGTGGGGATGCAAAATTATGATTTTAATTACGGAATGAAAATCGGTGTACAACTGAGTTATGATTTTCAGGATCACATTGACTCAAGTGTGAGTCTCATACTTGAGTCAATGTGATCCTGATCTGCTGTGCTTCTCTGCATGATGTACTTTGCAGATGTGCCACTGTTGCTGACTGCAAGTGGGATATCAGGTCGAAGGCAGTGTCGTCCACGTAATGAAAGCTTTGGCTCGTCACCAAGGAGCAGCGTATAGTCTGATAGGCGATGACTCCTTGCAGCTTCTTTTTCACATGGTTGTGATGGGATCCACTTCACAAAGCAAGGGTGAAGGTGGCTCAGGGCCTGTTGTACACCTTGCTCAGCTCCGTCGTCATGTCATGCAGGTATGCAGTCGAGCGTTCAACATCTAGTTAAGATGTCGGTAGTCTGGGTAGTTCACCACTTAGGTGCGTATGTAGGTGGCGACAAAGCACCTGCAGGAATTCCTGACAGCCTGATAATTGCGTGCAGATCCTAACTCTCCTGCTTGTGAGTGACAATGGGGCCACTGCTGAGTATATCCATACCCATCAACTGGTAATATTACAACTGTCGAAGATTTGATCTGGATACTGTAATTTTGGAATTCCTTGCTCAGCAAAATTTGAGATCCTGTGGGACATAGTTGTATGCCCCCATGCTTTGGAGGTTACATTGTCTTTACAGGAAATCTTGACAGCCGCCGTTTTTCACTAGCAACTTGGTGCCCTTGTTTCTGCTGGATTCAGGTCAAACTGTTGTTGCAAGTAGTCAAGGAATATAACAGTGACAAGGAAGATGCGGCTTTTACCATTGGAGTGGTATCCATTCTGCTTGAATGTGTACGTCTCTCGTTCAGACCAGGTGAGTTTTGATCCTCCAGACGTAGTCCCCTGATTTCAACTATTCCAGTTGTTGTTCGATTTTTGTGGGCTGGGAGTGAGGATTGTGTACATTTCTGGTGTCCAGTTGGCATTGGAGTGTTGCTGAGAGACGACCTAAGAAAAGCTCATGGCTATCAACTACTTGTCCAGCTAGCACTTAAGCTGAAAAGCTCTCAAACCTTTGATGTTAACCACGAGGTCTCCTCCACTGAGAACAGTTTTGGTAATCAACAACTTGTTGGGCTAGAAGTCAATGCTGAGGATCTTCGAGCCAATCTGCCGCCCTCACTTTTGAGTCTCTTCGACTATGTTGTGGAGTTGGCACAGGTGGGTCCACGAGAACACAGTGCTGCCCTGGTAGGTAGGAACAAGGCCCCTCCAGGAAAGCATGCAAGCCAAACGGGTCGGCGCCTGACTGCCTTTGATGAACAAGGAATGTCAGCCTTAGAGTTCAGAGAAGGTGATGGGAAGATCCGGGATCTGGAAGCAGTGCAGGTCCTGCGGGATGTCTTCTTGAAAGCTGAGAATGTCGGAGTACAGTTGGAGGTCCTTGATAGATTGTTGAGACTCTTTGCCAGCTCCACAGAAAATTATCTTCTGGTTCAAGACCTGCGAATTGTGCCACTTTTCATTTATGACATGGGAGCCTTTCCTCAGATTCTGCAAGATCGGCTTCTCAAAGTGATAGAGTATGCAGTTACTGTGGTAAACTGTGTCCCTGAGCAAGAATTACTGTCCCTGTGCTTTTTACTTCAGCAGAAATTGACTAGCAGTGTTAGGCATACCATCCTCTCTTTTCTAGTAAAGCTGCTGTCGTTTGACACCCACTACAAGAAGGTTTTTCGAGATGTGGGACTGCTGGATGTGTTACTTGATGATCTTAAGCAATGTGAACCACCTGCTGGGGTGACCTTAAGCCCTTCTCCTGTGTCAACAAGAAGCTCACATCAGGAACTGCCAACGGGCAAGACTTCAAGTTTAAATAGCATGGAACAGGATGAAGTGACACAAACACTTGTAGAGCATATTTTTGAGGATGACACATGTAGAGGTCTAGCTTGGGACTGTCTGGTCTCACTCTTAAGGAAAAGCGAAGGAAACCAGACAGTTTTCCGAGATGCCAAGGGCGTGGCATCTATTCTTCCTCTACTAGCTTTGGTGAAGCAGAGGGCAGGTGCCCTGCAGGTTCTGTCGTGTATCATCAGTGAAGACCTCAAGCAGGTAAGCTCTTCAACTGGTCCAAGCCTTCAAGTGTCTTCTGCATTCATAGTGCACATGGCTTGTGTCTGATCAAGGTCTATCTTCCACAAGTACCTCTGAGATCCCGATTATCTTTTGCAGCTCCACTCAGAGGAGCTGGGCGCTCTGATTAAGATCACAAGCAGTGGCCTGGCCTCAGATCTCCTGGGCAGGCAATGGATGTTGGAGAATGATGCAAAGGGTGACATTCTGTGGACCATGTGGCGCGTACTTGGCACAAACTCTGCAGCGAAGAATGTATTTGGCGAGGCAAAAGGATTTGGACTGCTTTTATCTGTGCCAGAGCATCTACAGATGGCTGAGAGCTGTGCAGCTGATGCTCTGAACAGTGAAGCTGTCCAAGCCATGCAGTCTGCTCGGAGGGTTCGAGTTGAGGTTTTAGATGCACTTTTGCATGTGGTAGCAATTGCTGCCTCAAGTCATCCAGTGAACAGGGTGAAGTTGCATGAAAACATGTCGAGTGGCAGTTTCAAGCAGTTTATATCATGTTCGGAGTTATTCAATCGTGAATACGAGGATCATGCAGTGGATCTCTTTTTCAGCATCGCCCTGGAGAAGGTTCAACTCCCTTCACGCAAATCCAAGCCATCCTCGGCTCTAATACATCCAGTGATGGCAGCAGAACTGTCTACACCTCCTTCTGTCAGCACTGATACCCAGCTGTCTGATGCTGGAGTTGGAGAAGATCGTTATGTTGTCAATGCAGGTGCTATAGAGGTCCTCATTTATTGTCTAGATCACGTTACACACCCATTGCAAGTGAAGGTGCTGAACAGAATTGAGGGCTTAGCTCGCTTTAGTGCTCGAAATCAAGATGCTTTGACATCGGTTGGTGAGTGCTTCCAGCCATGTTTATGCAATTTCTTGTTTAGAATTGGTGCCATTGCCTATATCCCTGCTCTTTAGGTTTGCATGTCATGCCTTTCTTGTTATCGCTATTTTTGGTGACCTTTCACTTTCGTACGCTTGTCTTATGCGCCACTGAATGTTGTAGGGTGTGTGGGACTGTTATTGGATATGATGCGACCAATGCTGTATAACTCATCTCCAATACTCTCGTCAGTCATGAAAGTTATTGAAGTGCTGGGAGCTTACAGGTGGGTACAACTCTTTTCCCTCTGTCCACCAGCTTCCTAGTGTTTCATCTAATTGTAGTACGTATGGGAACAGACTAGTCCAAGTTTTTTCATAGGTCACATTTTTCTGGTTTGTTTTCCAGGCTATCCTCAGGCGAAATTCGGACTTTGGCCAGATATGTGTGGCAAAGCCGGGATTCCTCCCCTGGAGGAACTGGATGCATGGTTATCAAAATGATGATGGGCATGATAACCATGGCGGGATTTGTTTCAGAGAATCTGTACGTCTCTCCATTCGTAGAGCTAAACATGACCCGAGTGGGTCATGCCTCAATGCGGGTGCCTTTGGGTGATAGGAGTTGGCCTCCGCCTGCCGGATATACCTTCGCATGTTGGGTACAATATCAGTGTCCTGGTCTTATCAAGGTTCCTGAGCAAGTAGTTCAGTCTCGAGTTGGTTTGCTTAGTAAGCGATCAAGCATCAACGGGAGGCTGCAGAATTCTGGTCCAGTGCTTCACCTCTTCTCCGTTGGAACTGCAGAAGAGCGTGGCTCCTTGTGTGCAGAGCTCTGCATGAATGAGTCTGGGGTCCTAACTCTTGCCACGAGCTCTACATCATATCTGACTTTCACAGGTGTCAGACTGGAAGAGGGAACATGGTACCATGTAGCTGTGGTCCACAACAAGCCAAATGCACTTGCTGGGCTCTTTCACTCAAGCGTGGCCTATCTGTACCTCAATGGAAGCATCAGACATACTGGGAAATTAAGCTACTCAGCTGCTCCTGTTGGCAAGGCCCTCCAAGTTACTTTAGGGACACCACAAACAGCTGCAGATGTCACTCCTCTCTCTTGGAGGCTTGGCTCCTGTTATCTCTTTGAAGAGGTCCTTCCCTCACCTGTGGTTTTTCTCATGTATGCCCTTGGCAGGAGTTATCGTGGCCTTTTCCAGGACACGGATCTGGTGCGATTTGTCCCGTATGAAGCATGTGGAGGAGGTAATCTTGCAATCTTGGAGACCCTTGAGAAAGAAATGGCCCCGCAAGTAAATGCCACGAAGGGGGATGGGCCAGTGACCAAGAGTGATGGTAGTGGCGTGGTATGGGACCTGGACCAGCTGGTTCCTTTCTGGATTCAGCTTGCAGCAAAACGGCTCATATTTGCTTTTGATGGTACACTAGCACGGAGTGTTCCTTCTGGAGGTCTCTCTGTCTTAAATCTTGTTGATCCTCTATCAAGTGCTGCTTCTCCCACTGGAGGTTAGTCCACTGACACAGTGTCCTATGAAGCTTTTTGGTGGTTCATCTGAGCTATCGGATTGTGATGCTTAATCTGGTGCACCTTGATGTTTTTAGGTCTCCCGGAAATGGCTCATACTTCTGGTGATGTCCACATCTGTAACCCATGTGGAATTGGAAGAAGTATTCGAAAAGTAGGTGGTGTTGCTGTAGTTCTGGCTTTGGTTGAAGCAGCTGAAAGCTCAGAAATGCTGCATATGGCTCTCACACTACTACTTTCTGTTTTGCACTGCAATCCTCGGAATGCACATGACATGGTCTCTTGTCGGGGTTATCACTTGCTTGCTCTTTTCCTACACCGCAGAATGAAGTTTCTTGCAATGCAGGATCTCTACTTGTTGTTCCAAGTTGCTGTGTGTAAAGCTTCTCTTATCGAAGCTTCAGGGAACTTGGAGGGGGCTATTTTTCCATCAGGTTCTGGAGATCTGGTTTCAGAAACTGGATCAGTCATAGGAACGGGAGGGAGGACTTTAGATGAGGCGATTATACCCATGGACTCCCAACTAGAAGCATCTGATCCATATGCACGGGAAGAAGCCCTCAGCGAAATGTCTGAACCAACTGCCCATGAGATTCATTCCAATGTAAACAGTTGTTTTGTTGTTATCAACCCAGAGATGATGGAGTATGTCCTTCTAGACTGGACTTTGTGGGTCACGGCTCCAGTCCCAATCCAGCTAGCCCTTTTGGGGTTCATCAAACAACTGGTGTCCATGCATAGGTATAGAAACCATAATCTGACCATACTGAGGCGGCTGAATTTAGTGCAACACTTATTGGGCACGATTCAGAGAGGTGATGTGGATGATAGGGTCCTGGAAGAACTGGTAGTCCTTATAGGGGTGCTTCTGGAATATGGTTTCTTGCCTTCAGAATTAAAATATGTGACTGACTTTGTCATTATGACATTTGATCCGCCTGGAGTCATTGAAGATACCCGGACAGTTCCACGAGAGCCTATGGGGATGCAGGTGATAGTTCGAAATCATCTGTTGCAGATGCTAATTGAGCTGCAAGAAAAATCTCTGAAAGAAGTTGTTGACAAGGAAACCCATGACATCTGGCACAAGGTGGTGTCTTCAAAGTTGATCACCTTCCTTCTTGATGAAGCAGTGCATCCTACC
Source organism: Anthoceros angustus (assembly GCA_010909165.1). Taxonomy (NCBI): domain Eukaryota; kingdom Viridiplantae; phylum Streptophyta; class Anthocerotopsida; order Anthocerotales; family Anthocerotaceae; genus Anthoceros; species Anthoceros angustus. The sequence goes on from MU008178.1 coordinate 1,037,367, forward strand.
AGCCTCCGATGGGTGATAACACTTCTTGGTGTTTGTCTTTCATCCTCTCCTCAATTCACTGCTAAGTTTCGAAGCAGTGGTGGCTTTCAGGGTTTGATGAGGGTCCTTCGAAGTTTCTATGATTGTCCAGAAGTTTATTACATCCTGTTTTGCCTAATGTTTGGCAAGCCAGTTTTCCGAAAGGATCCTGAGGTGCGAATGTCTGACTTTCATGAGTTCATGCCAAATGATGGTAAAGGCAGCGGCGATCTTCAGTTCACGGACTTACTTGAATCTATCCTCATCATGTCAAAGGCTGCTTTTGACCGCATAAGTCTTCAAGTCCATGTTGCTCAGCAAACTGGTGATTACTCTCAATTCCATGCATTGTTAGCTGGAGGCTTTTTGGATGAAGATCAACATTCCGGGGAGGATCTTCAAGGAGCTGCATTATTGCACAAAACTTACGCAGCAAGGCTTATGGGTGGGGAGGCATCTGCTCCGGGATTCATTACATCACTCTTGCGTTTTATGGTGGATCTTGCAAAAATGAGTCGCCCATTCTGCTCAGCTTGCAGGCGTCCTGAATTCCTTGAGAACTGTGTAGATCTCTACTTTTCTTGTGCAAGGTATGATGTTCATGCGCTTGATGTTTTGAGGGACTAAGGCATGCATTATTGCCCACTTTCTTTTCCAAGCTAGATGTTAACAGTTATAGTGACTCTCTCAGAACGTTGTTTTGGAAACTGACAACTTCCTCTGGTGTCTTTTCAGAGCCGCCCACGCTGTGAACGAGGCGAGGACTGCTCTAGCAGCAAAGAAGGAGCCAAATCCTGAATTCAGCTCTGACTCGCCAATATTACCACAGGCTAATAACAAGGCACTCATTGGACTAGGTGGCACGGAACTAGAAGGTGGTACAAATGAAACCCGTGTCTTTGATCTTGATGTGAGTCCCAAGAATCTCCTTTCTTTTCCTGAAGGGCAACCAGCTCCAAACCACCGAAAAATGGAAGAAGAGAACTCAGTCATCTCATCATCTAATTCTCTAGCTGGGACAAACTCCTGGAACTCTCCTTTTGCAGTGGTTCCTCTTTCACCGACTGCATCTGAGAGGTCTGGGTATGATACTTTCCCAACACCAAAGAAGGGTACAGTTGAGTTAGCTTCAGTGGGCTCCGGTACTCCAGTAGGATCTCTGACCCATGCTAGTGGTTTCACATCGTGGTTGGGAAACAACAGTCATGGCTCTAGTGATTCTAGCCTACGCCGACAATCTTCGTCTACATCTGGAATGGGAACACCAATCACGCCCAGGAGTGATTCTGATAATGCTCAAGATTGTGGATTCACTTCCTGGGGGCAGTCTTTGGGCTATGTTGTGAGTCCAAACCTTCTGCTGAAACTTGAAAACGCAGGAGCAAGTGGAGGTTCATGTAGTGCAGGTTGCGCAGCAGTTCTTGACCTCATTGCAGAAATATTGGCCGACGCCTTGACAGAAGTTCCCAAGGCCAACAATCTTGTGGAAACAACACTGGAAGCTGCTCCTCTTCACACCAGGAGCACGGCGATCCTGACCTTTCAAGGACTTTGCCTCAAGCGTATTATGAATTTTCTTGAGCGCCGTTTGCTGCAAGATGATGTTGCTGTAAGCAAGAAGCTTGACAAAGTGCGATGGGCTCCAAATCTCGACAGCCTAAGCTGGCTGGTTGTTGACCGAGTCTACATGGGGGCGTTTACTGAGCAAGGTGGCGCTCTTAAAGTGCTAGAATTTTTGCTGGCGATGCTACAGCTGGCAAACAAAGATGGGCGTGTGGAGGAAGCCACTGCTGCAGGTAAGAGTATTCTTTCACTGACTAGGGGAGGTGGTCGCCAAGTTGAGCCATACGTACAGGCTTTGCTGAAGAACACAAATCGGATGATTATGTGCTGTTTCCTGTCATCTTTCCCATCCGTTGGAGCCCTGGAAGATTCCTTTCAGAACTCGTACATGCCAGCCCCTACAGTTCCTGGAGAAGTATCTTTGGCTGATGTTAGAGGTCTTGAAAGCAGCGTTGTCCTGCCATTGCTGTTAGCTTACAAAACTGTGATTTTGTCAGCAAGCAATGTTGATATGGAGCTTCTGTGTTGCTTGATTGTCAACATTACGTCCATGTTATGGGATGCTCAGCAAACAGTGCGAAACCTGGCAGTTGATATCTGGAAGGTGCTCCTTCTCTTTCGGCCTTCCGCGTTGGAAGACGTGCTTGTCACAAAACCCAATCAAGGTGAAGCACTGGATGTTCTGCATGGTGGTTTTGATAGAGTTCTTGCCAGCAATTCTGATAACTTCTTCCAGTGGTTACATTCATCTCATGAGCCAGTCATGAAAGTTCTTGAACAGCGTGCACTAGCAGTATGGAAAGAAGTTGAGGCTGGTGCTGCTAGGTTTCCGGGCATACGGATGAAGGCCATGGAAACACGACGCAAGAGAGAAGTGCTGAGGAAGGCCAGAGAGAATTTCAAGGCTGAACTTCGCCACTTTGAGTATGTGGTTGAGCGTCGTGTGGCACTGGATGTCGTGCGGGAGACAATGGCAGCTAAGTTGCGTGTTCTGCGTCAGGACAAGTATGGCTGGGTTCTTCATGCGGAAAGTGAGTGGCATGGTCATATTCAGCAACTAGTCCATGAACGGGGAATTTGGCCTGTGATGAAAGCCTGCGCTGATGGAGAGCCGGAGTGGCAGCTATGTGCTACAGAAGGACCTTATCGTATGAGGAAGAAGCTTGAGCGCTGCAAGCTGAAGCTCCAAACCATCGACAATATCTTGAAGGCGGACCTACAAAATGCAACAGGGGGTTCCCATCAAGAGTTTCCCCAAGATACTGACTATGATTTCTTTCATTTATTCTCTGTTGGTGCTTGTCCTAGACCTGAACAACCTGTGGAGCCCTTTGAAGATGGCGACGACGATACAAAATCGCTCGCCCTGGAAGGAAGCTTATCATCAGCTAAGATGGTATGGAGTGATGACCAGCTCAGTGTGAGCATGCATTCGGCAAACGACCAGCCCTCTAGCAAGAGTGTGGACTCAGTGCTTGGTAGCTTGGATGGTGGAGAAGTAACCGGGTCCTTGTTCAGCTCAGCACAACCCACGTCTGACCAGGTTGGGAACAAGCTGAAGAAAGAGTTCCTAGAACGAGAGCTTGATGATGATGGCACATACTTAATCAGGCCACACCTGGTACCTGGGGAAAAAATCCGTTTCCAGTACAACTGTGAACGTGTTATCGGTCTTGACAAACATGATGGGATCTTTTTGATTGGGGAGCTGTGCTTGTACGTAATTGAGAACTACTACATAGATGCTGAAGGGCGTATAACTGAGAAGATTGAAGAGGGTTCCCTTTCTGTACTAGACAAGGCTCTCGGAGTCAAAAATAGCTCTGCTGGGATTGCTGAGATACAGGATGTCAAACGTCCTGGAACATGGGCAGAGACCGTAGATGCTTGGCCTGGAGGTAGAGCATGGGCATATAGTGGTGGTGCATGGGGTAAGGAAAAGACAGAGGCTGGCTGCCATATGCCCCATTCTTGGCATATGTGGAAACTCGAAAGTGTCCATGAACTTCTCAAGCGGCGGTACCAGCTGCGACCAGTGGCTATTGAGCTTTTCAGCATGGATGGTTGCAATGAGCTCTTGGTGTTTCACAAGGGCGAACGCGATGAAGTTTTCAAGAATCTACTTGCTATGAATCTCCCTCGGAATGGCATGTATGTTTCTCACCTCCTGTTTTGAAATTATACGTGTGACCGTCTGTGGAAGGATCTGATCATGCAATGCGCAGGCTGGATACTACCATCTCTGGCTTATCCAAGCAAGAGACTGGTGAAAGCGGACGCCTCTTCAAGATTATGGCCAAATCATTCAGCAAGTGCTGGCAGAACGGGGAAATCAGCAACTTTCAGTACCTAATGCATCTCAATACACTAGCTGGTCGTGGCTATAATGATCTTACTCAATACCCAGTTTTCCCCTGGATCCTCAAAGATTATGTGAGTGACACCCTGGACTTGGACAACCCCTTGACGTTTCGACCCCTTGACAAACCAATGGGGGCCCTGTCGCCAGAGAGGGAGGACGAATTCAGGAAACGGTATGGTAAATCCCTATCTTTTGGCCATTATGCTCGTCTGGTATGGCAGTCTTTCCGTTGACATCGTTGCCTTGGATATTGCAGGTATGAGAGCTGGGATGATCCTGAAATACCCCGGTTCCACTATGGTTCTCACTATTCTAGTGCAGGTTCTGTGCTTTTTTACTTGATCCGCTTACCACCCTTCACTGATGAAAACCGACAGTTGCAAGGTGGTCAGTTTGACCATGCAGATCGCCTGTTCAACAGCCTGCGTGATACCTGGATGAGTGCCAGTCATGGCAACACTGCCGATGTGAAAGAACTCATCCCGGAGTTCTTTTACCTTCCGGAATTCTTGGAAAACCGTTTTGGTTTCGACTTTGGGACCAAGCAATCAGGAGAGAGGGTAATTGGCTTGGCAACTTGATGGAACATTTTGACTGGGGCTTGAAGTTCACCATATTGGCTGATGCTCTAAGTTTCTTACCCAGTTAGCTAACTCTATTTTGTAGGTTGAGGATGTCATTCTGCCACCCTGGGCCAAGGGAAGCGCACGGGAGTTTATTAGAATGCACCGAGAAGCTTTGGAGTCACAATATGTGTCTGAGAATCTGCATCACTGGATTGACCTGATATTCGGCTACAAGCAACGGGGCAAGGTGCTGACTGTGACACGGGTGTTTGTGTGTGCCTTCACTTCGTATCATGCAATGTATGAATACGTGCCTGCTGCATTGTGGCGTGACCTTCATCCTAACATGTGTCCTGCATTTGCAGGCAGCAGTGGATGCAACAAACATGTTCTTCTATCTGACATATGAAGGGGCTGTGGATATCGACTCCATAACTGAGCCTGCAATGAAGGCATCAATCCTGGCTCAGATCAACCATTTTGGGCAGACACCAAAACAGCTGTTTGTCAAGCCTCATCCCAAAAGGAAGTTCCACCCAAGAGTCACACCTGGTCATGCTTTGCGGCAAAATCAGCAGCTTGTGAGGCAGGAAGTTCGATGTCTTCCATCTTCGGTATCCCAGATCGTTATGTTCCATGACAAGCCATATGCAGTTGGCAGCAATCAAGTGCTGAAACCGCCGGCGTACACCAAATATATTTCATGGGGTTTTCCCGACCGGAGTCTACGCATTTTCTCCTATGACCAGGACAAGCTTCTCTCCAGCCACGAAGACCTGCATGACGATGGTCCTGTCCGATGTGCAGGTTTGAGCAGGGATGGGCGAATTCTTGTCACTGGAGGTGAGGATGGTGTGGTAGCCTTGTGGCGGCTGCGGAAGGATGGCCTTAGAGGGCAGCGGCGGCTGCACTTGCAAAGAGCTCTTTGTGCTCATAACCATGCCGTCACATGTCTTGCCGTTTGCCAACCCTACAGCCTGGTTGTAAGTGGTTCCAGGGACTGCAGCGTCATCTTCTGGGATTTGACTAGCCTGGATTACGTGAGACAACTGCCCGAGCTGCCAGTCCCTCCCTCAGCTCTTCACGTGAACGACATGACAGGAGAAGTGGTGACTGCAGCTGGCAGCACTCTATGCGTGTGGAGCATAAATGGTGACTGTTTGGCAGCAATAGACACGTCCAACCAGTTTTCTGATTCCATTGTGTCCATCACCAGCCCTCAGCTGTCCGACTGGATGGAAACCAACTGGTATGTGACTGGCCATCAGAATGGGAACATCAGAGTGTGGCACATGAGGTTCAAGCAGTCTGCAAACCAAGGCACGCCAAAGCCGCGCAACCTGAGGGTGACTCCAGCTTCAGATACCAGAAGGCCGGGTGCAGAGAAGCCATCAGGACAAGCAGCTGAGCTATCAGGGAGGAGGAGAGTGTCTGCAGGCGAGTTTGGCAAGTGGTGTGAGCACTACCTCCATCTGTACAGGGTGTTGGAGTGGCACACCAAAGCTGTCACCGCTATGTGCTTCTCGAATGACTTCAAGCACCTGTTAAGTGGCGATGCCGGTGGTCAGGTGGTTTCATGGTCTCTGCCAGAAGAATCCCCGAGCGGTACGTAAATCGGCTGAAGCCTCTGTTGAGCATCATCACAGGTGAAGCAGGGACTGACACCCTCGTCAAAATGTGTGGCAGATTCTTTTGTGTTTCAGCTGTAAGGATTGGTTCATCCTGCACCTGTTGTTGTTTGTTTGAGTCCACGGCAGCTGCACGTATCGTGGACGAATGGTCTCGAGCGTCTGATGGACATAGCCGAGGTACTTAGCTCTGAAGGATCTGCGGAGCCCCGTTTGGAGATTTGAACGAACCTGTCTAACCTGTTTTGGCCCGGCCGATTGGTGCAGATAACAAGCGCTGGCTGTTCTAGCGTCCCACTGAGCGGGTGACCGACGCCATGGCCCGAGATTGTGGAGCCATGGGCGCCGACATGGAGTACCGGCATGAGGCAGTGCTGTGGCCGGCGAACAGTGCTCACAGTAGATGACACAAAAATGCTAGTGTAGTTTATGGAGCTTCCACCTGAAATACAGACTCGAGCGAGCAAGGTTGTGAAGGAAGGACAAAAGGCTCGCCACCCGAGTCCGGTGTCCATGGGGTTGGGAACTTGGGAATCGGATGTGTACACCGGCATTGCAGTCGATTGGCGGGTTGTGTTTGTTGGATGCCACAGAACTGTGCCACTGTATCCATAGCGTCGGTGGCAGCACATCGGCTGCCTGGAGCATCCGTGCATGTACAGTGCTGCAGTGTGATTCCACTGTCGATGCTGTCCGTTTGGACAGATGCAGAAATCATAGTTTAAACGTCAGCACAGGTCTCAGGTGCCCTAGCCCGGTCCCATCACCCACAACCCCATTTCGGAAGGATCTCTTGCGTGTCGGGCCATGACTGGAACAAGCAACATCTCAGACAACGTTATGCATATGCTTCCCGATCCCACATCCCCCAGCAGTGCTGTAAAACAGACGTTCGAGAAATCAGACAGCGATGGTGGCGTGCACTAGACTACTCCAAATATGCCCTCTTGGTTGCAGCAGTGCACTGTGCTCGCCATCTGCAAATCGAAGCCCGACTCCTTACCCGTTGGCGGGCCCCACGGCAGGAAGAAACGTCTTACCTACCGGCTCTATCCACGCCGCACGCGCCCCTCCTTCCTAGAACAGGCCCAAAGTCCCGACCTCGTCCGCTTTGCTGCTAGCCAAGTGGCGGGGTTAGGTCGAAACTTGGCTAATTTTAGGGGGGAAGTTGCGTGTACGGCCGGTAGGTACGTCCCGGTGGGCCGGTCAACAAGGGTCGGCTGACCGGGTAGGGCCCCACCGTCACCATTATTCACAGCTGTGCTGGAACCGGGATTGCGCGGCCTGCTTCCGGTTGGTGTTTATCCGGGCAATGCAGTGCTATATTTTTGTGCTGGGAATGCGGGCGGTCAAAGCACAGATGCGATTAACGGGAAGGGAAAGGATCCGGGTAATGCAGTGTTATATTTTTGTGCTGGGAATGCGGGCGGTCAAACCGCAGGAGGCGATTAACGGGAAGGGAAGGGAAGGGAAGAGAAGCTGAAGCTGAAGCTGAAGCTGCGTGCGTTGTCGATGATGAGGAAGCCGGGCCCCGAGCAACGTGCTGGCCACCACTGCCAGGCTGGGCCTGGACGAGGGTGGCCCCGGCGCCGCATCCTCGCCCATGTCCCCTATAAAACGGCTCCGATGTCAGGATCATCTTCAGGCCTCGACTCCCGCGGTTGTCACCCGGTCCCGGATCGGATCACCGTTGACAGCGAGAGATAGACCCGGGGGAGGCTTCTCCTGACCCTGCCTCGGCCTCTGCCTCTGCCTCCAGAAGCTTGCCCGCCATGGCTGCTTCCAGGATTTTCTGCCTCTCGCTTTTCCTTTTCCTGGCCGTGTTCGACACCCACCTCCTCACTGTGGCCGCCCAGCTCCAGTACAACTACTACGCCAAAACCTGCCCCCAGGCCTACGACATCATCAAGAGCGAGACCTACCGCTACTACAAGATTCACGGCAACTACGCCACCTCCGCCTACCGCAACATCTTCCACGACTGCGCTGTCGACGTACGTATCCCGCCTGCTGTCTGCGTGCTGCCTTGCGTTGCCTGCATTCGCATTCTGTGTGCTGGCTTCTGTCGGTTTGTTGGAAAGAAGTTGGAGGAGCAAACAATTTGCAAAGAGTTGAGATTTGGGACTTGTGTGTTCCAGAAATGCGATGCCTCCATCTTGCTGGATGGGACTCCCGGAGTGCCCAATGAGAGGGCGTCCTTCAAGAACTTCGGGCTCAGGAACTTCAAGTACTTCCACTCGCTCAAGGCCACCTTGGAGAAGGCGTGCCCCGGCATTGTGTCCTGCGCTGATCTCGTTGCCCTCACCGGAGTTTACAGTGTGGAAATTGTAGGTGTTGGGTCCCAGTTCCTGTCACCGGTTTTGCGATGATGCAATGGTCCACCCCTGCGGCTCACATTTTTCTTGCTGCTGCAATCTCCAGTTAGGAGATATCTACGTGGAGATCAAGACCGGGAGATTGGACGGGTCCGTCACCCTGAAGGAGCACGCCGACAGCCAGCTCATCAGCAAGGATGCTTCCACAGCCGAGGTCCTGACCAGGTTCAAGGAGCTGGGCATCAACACCGAGCAAGCTGTCGCTCTTCTTGGTATGTGCCAGTTGCCCACAATTTCTGCACCGGTCATAGGTCATCCGTATTTGAGTACTGCTCATTGACAGTAACATTGCGATCCCCGGGTGTGAATCGTTGTGCAGGAGGGCACTCTGTCGGACGGGCTCACTGCCAGAATCTCAACTCCAGACTGTATCCCACGGTGTCGCCCGACTACTTCCTTCCAGGCCTTGGAGCTTTCCTGCTCAAGAGGTGCCCGGAGAAGCAGCCTGCCAAGCCCACCGACCCCTTCTACGCCAGGTTCGATGAGATCACGCCTATGGGGCTGGACAACAACTACTTCAAGAATCTCATCAATGGCAGGGGGCTTCTGCACGTCGACAGTCAGCTGTACTCCGACCCCATCACCAAGCCCTATGTCCTCAAGTTTGCCAACGACAACGAATACTTCAAGCAGGTGTTTGGGGCGGCCATCAAGATCTTGCTGGAGTTCAATGCTTTCACAGGGCCCGGCGGCAAGGTGCACAAGAACTGCAGGACAGGCATCTGAGCTGTGAGATCCTACCCACACATGTAGGCTTGTTTTGGGCAGTTTGTATTATGTGTCTCATGCGTATTTTGAGTGGGGCCACGGTACCAACGGTGGCCAAAAATTATTTGCCTCTCTGCCACATTTGTCTCAAGTGTGAATAACTGTAGTGAAACATTGGAGTAATAAGGTTGTACATCTCTGTCTCCTGCTTCCCCTTCCATGGCACTAGACTAGTACTGCTGTGTCTGGACTGCACGTCACCTCGCATGGTAGCTCACGCACAACTGCGTAACATCCCCATGTTATCACTATGTCCGTACAAGTCTGATGGATGGATAAGCGATGGATGACCAGATGCGTACACCCATCCATGACGAAAAAGTTAGAGATAGACTAGAACAGCCCTTCGGATTTGCAAGGGGTGCTCTCCTGCCTCCTTCTGTGGTTAGACCAAAACACAAGGACGCACCTTCTGACAAGCTGTCCACATGATGGTGTACCTTACAATAGGAGCTCCAAAAGGCGAAGCATATCACAGGCTGACTGTGTTCGATGCTGTCAGTCAAGGTCCCGCATTAACGCAGTGTACATACATAGACATGGGTACAAGTTACAACCATACATGTCATGATCCAGTAGAAGAAGAAGAAGAAGAATTTTATTTAAGTCCACTAAGGACGGATTTCCGTCATGGGACTTGGTGTGCCTAAGCTACTTGCACCAAGGGCATCCACTCCCTTTAGGCACCCCATCTAAGTACCGATCCAAGCTCAGGATGCTTAACCACGGCATTGTTATAAATGTGTCTCCATTTGGCCTAGGCCATTTGGTCACAGTAGCCATGATCCTCAACGAACTCTGTGGTGCACCATGCACTAAATAAAATTGAACAGATGCCGCAGTTGGGCATCACACGATCACAGCCTACAGGCCTTTCCACTCGGTGCGCATCAAATCTGTAGACTCCGGGAATCTCGCTCCTAAAAATGTCCAGGGTTGAAAGAAATGTATCCATTCCTACAGAGCCTTGTCGCGTCGTGGGCTGCCTGCCAGGTTTTGCAGTGCAATCAACTGGCAACATCGTGTGAGAGGAGGTTGGGGTCCGGGGAACCAGGAATCTGGGGTTGGTACTGGATCAGATGAGGACTCGGAGTTGTGCTGCTTTGGTCTCCGTAGATGCGGTGAGTGCACTGACAATGCAACTAGGCTACATACACACATACATGTGTAGCTGGATGTCGACGGCAATGCCTGCAGGCTGCTGGCACTCCGAGTCTTGCGAATGACCATCTTTCGCAGTGCATCTCAATTCTACATCTTTTTCATGTTTGTCAACGCACGCTTGGATAATTTTTGGGAGGCTAGTTGTCGGCAGGTTTGCGGAATTTTGGTTTTCAGTTCACCTGAAATGACAACTCGCGCTGCAGTGGGTGTGATTGCGATACGACACGAGAAGCTCGCACAGAGCTGGATCAGGGTGTAGCGGATTTCATCTTCAAGCCTTGAAATGCCCTCCGGCTACTCGGAGCTGAGCTGATGGATGTGCACACGCACGTACAGTTTCGACTCATGGACGGGAACGATCGTGCGATAGGGTTGAGACAGTTGCAACATGCAGCGACTCTCGTCTGTTCTGGACACAACTCACACAAGGAGAACCGGAGCTTACCGTATGGAAAACCTTGGAAATCCGGGAAGAATGGGCGGCCTCGAGGGCACGGCTGTTTGGACACACTTAGTGACTGGGGTCGTTACACAGCGCAGCACTTCGATGGATTCGTAAGGAGTAATGGCATTCAGCGCCCCGGTGTCTGAACGTAAGTAGGCTATTCCTGGGAGTCGCTGGAAGGAGGGCACATGATCAAACTCTTATAACCATTCAGCCACTAAGTACAGGAAACAGTTCCCCATTTTTAAACCTCCGTCTCCATCCAACCATTACATGGGAAAAGCACTCAGCCGTTGTTGTCAGCTGTTCGCTGGGAACAGAAAGAACCCTCCGTGAACTTGGCATACAAAGAGGTCCTGTCCTGTGTGCAAGTGTTATACACTCACAAACCTGTGATACTTGCCCACAGAAACAGACAAAGGCCCAGTTCTTGTGATTGGTAGCAATTTTTAATGGCTATCATTCTGAGGCTGTACGGCCAGATGGAAAATAGACACCCTCTGCTGCAACCCAGATGCTTTGGGATGTCTTCTTCGTCACCCCGCACACCTGCCACACAGAGAACTAACTACAAGTGAGCAAGTGCTCCTTCAAGACGGCTGTACAGCATCAGGACAGGAGTGGTTCAGCAGTTGTGGCACGTGAGACATACCTCTTGCTGGCCAGCAACAATGCGACTGTATTTCTTGTCGTGGCTGTGCAAATAGCCACCAGTATCTACATGTTGTAGCCGGACCTTCTGATCCCTAAGCCACACGTCTTCCTTGCCTTCGATTTCAAGCCTAGCATGATAATCGAACAAAATAAGACTTCTCCATAGCTAACAGATTTAAGTCAGACAACTTCAAATTGCTCTAGCTGGACAGCTGCATCCAAATCAACAAGATAGCATAGCAAAGACTTATGAATGGATGGAAGACCATCAGCCAACACGTTGATCACTCTATCTGAGGCTAACATGACATGAAAATACACTACCTCCAATGATCTCCGGTGTCACTTTGGCCATCTCCTCCAAAGCAACTCACCTGCAATGTGGCGGACACGAAGTGAAACCCCTAGTAACATAAGGACCGACAATGAGTCACAACCTATGTGTGGTAGGATGTGCCAGAGATTTTACCTCCAAATTCCCAGAGATGGGAGATTGGTGAAGATGGCTGTGCAGCCATTTCCTTGTCCGAGCGTGTTGTAATCGCACTGTTGAACCATCCGGAATCAGCTCTCCCTGTCGAGGTTCACCACCTACAAGGTGTACCACCTGGGAAGACAAGCCCGTTCAGTTTAGATTTCACAACTGATACTGCAAGCAGCTCATCCAGTAGCCTACAAGCTTTTGTGAAAATAGCCTACAAGCAATTGAAACCCTCACCCAGTAGCTGTTAGCATCCTCCACGCCAGGAAAGCCAGTAACAGATTGCTGCCCGCTCCCCGTCCCATAGGGCACCTCATGGGAGTGCAACCGAAACTTGGTTTTGTCATGCATCAGCTTGATCAAGCTGCCGTGAGTAACCTGGAACACAAATTGGTGACAATATCAAAATTCCCACAACTCCGTCGAGTGCAAATACACAAACCTAACCCTACAAGCCAATTCACGACAGACAGACACCAACCTCTGAGCCCTCAGGCGCAGCATCAACCACTGTGGGGGTGGGAGCATCTTGGAAAGGTGTGGTTCCTCCCAACATAATGCAGACCACAATGGCCAGCGTCGAGAACGCCATCCCTAACAGCGATATAAGCAACAAGTGTGAACTCCAGAGAGGAGGAGGCTTCTTCGGCTGGGCACGACTCCTTTTGCGTGAGGGCTGCGTGGCAGATCTGGCAGAGGCCGTGGGGGTGGGTGGAGGGACCTGCTGCCCCCGCGGCCTCGGCTGTGCACCCTCGGCCAGAATGCCAGATCGTTCACCCCTGCCTGCTGGAGCCGTCCGACCGTAATTCCCCCCCGCGTCTGAAAAGGCTTTACCTCCCGGTTCCCCACCTTCTGATGCTCTCGGTGGTTGGTCAGTCCGCGGAGGCAAACCACCGTTCGCCTTTCCTGCAGTTCCCTCGTTTGGTGTTCGCTGACTCGTCATTGGCTGCTGGACGTGGCCTTCGCGAGCTGGCACCATTTTATTGGTTGCAAACTTGGATACCTGAGCAGCCACCTGGGACGTTCGCTCCGGGTTTGTTCGATATCCGTAAAACCCCCTTTATACCATGTTTAAGTCGTAAATATTGGCGATTGGAGAACTGTACCTAAAGCTGGACTGACTGGACCTTGCAGCGCAAGCCCGGTTTCCGAACCGGTCCAAAAGGGTTTTTATTTCTTCTACAAAGAATTCAGGTAAAGGATATGAAGCGTCCTGGCTCCTGGGTTTCATCGGTCCAAGCTTGTCGCCCTGTGCCCCAAGTACAGACAAGAATGAGCGTTTTCCATTAGCTATCAGCATCAGCACACGGTTGCACCTCAGTTTTCATCGAGATAGGTTTGGACTGCTGGAGAGTGACAATGTCACGGAGATAGGTTTGGAGCATAGGATTGTGTCATTTTCAAAGAGATGAGCTTGGAGTATGGAAGAATGGCAAGTTTACGGAATTCCGAGCCGAGGAGAGTGCCGACTTGGATAGCCCCCGCCTAACCTACGCCTCAACATCTGGAGACACGAAAAAAGGTTTACAACACGCGCATCATAAAATGGTTAAACAATACACGCATCAAAACACTACGACAACGACTTCATAACTTCAAAGACTTCAAAGACTTCATAACTGCAAAGACTTCATAACACATTTTTCAACTTCACTTACAACCTCACGCTGTGATGTACACATTACAGCCGTTAAAATTTTGAGAGCTTTGAAATGTTTGAAATTTTGAGAGCTTTGAAATGTTTTAAAATATCTAAGTATAATTTTCTGTAAATCTGAGAGTTATGAAATGTTATAAAACTTTTAGGAGCTAGCTTCCATGCTATACTATGTGCACAAGCCAAATTGATGTTATATGACCAATTTGACATAATAAATATATTTTTAAATATATATCAAAATATGAATAATATGATCCAAGATAACAAATTGACGACATGCATTTATAACTCATTTACAATATGCAGGTACTACGATATTTTATTACTCTTCCCTAATATGCTTTAGACGATATATGTAATATATTTGCAATATGTAGTTATATTTTATTTGTATTTAGAATCAAAATAATCATATCTAAATTAAAAAAATTATCTAATATTTTCATGTATTATATACGGAACAAGTAAGAAGCCATACATAAAAGGAATAACTCTAGATAGTTAGTAAGTTAAGAGGTTAATGGTGATGAGACTTTGCTTAGAGCTAAGGAAAGCTAGCCTAATTAAGGCAATTACTTAGAGGTGAAGTAAGCCTCCCTATACAAAGGGATGAGGCTAGTCCTGAAAAGTTTTCGGTATCACTTGCACCACACTCTTGTTGAGAAGGATTGAGGTGCTTAGAGTCTATGTGTGTAAAAGATCTTTCAGGAGGAGATCAAGAGGAGATTGCACATTGACTCCTTAGCATAGACCACAACTATTGGCCAATGCTCATCCCTCCAAAGGACTTCCATGCTTTCAAGGGTAGGTTAATCATCTTCACATTCAGTTGTGATGCTTGAATAAGCAAAGGTTGAGTTATTCATACAACCAAAGGTGGACTTGTTCTTGCTTAGCCTTGGTGTACGAGTCTTTGGGAAATATCAATCGACTTAAAGAATAGGTGTTCAAGGAGGAAGGTGTCATGCCGTGTGACACTAATCTCTGCACTTGGATTTAGTGTTTGATTAGCATTAAGTAATCTAATCACTTATCTTTAAGTAAGTAATTAGTACTGAGCTTATGTTAATTAAGCGTCGATTAGTGTTACTTAAATATGGTTAACAATAGCTAAGTGGATAAGCTCAAGTAATAGGCTTTAGCATATTCCTTGCACATTATAGTGTATTCTTAGGATATTTCCGGCATATGCTGAAGCCAATAGGATATCTTAGGAATATGCCGATGCCAAGGGCTAGTATATATAGACCCTTTCATAGAGGATAAGCTGAGATCATACCTTGTCCTCTAGATATGCAATGCAAGAGTGTTGTGAGGAGGCCAAAGCTATGACTCCCGAGAGAGATGTGTGAGGAATTGTGGGTTGTTCTCGTGGGGAGAGTGTGTTTGTGCCACGACGTGCGAGCTACTCCATCCTATTGTTATTGGTTTGCACCTATACTTGCGTATTAGATTTGTTTTGCTTGGTTGTCTGTTGAGGAAGTGCTCATATGAATGCAAGTGCTTACCTCGTGCGACAAAGGAAAGAATGCGAGGATGATGGATCCCTCCAGTTGGCGGATATGTCAAAACGGGCGGGTCTACAGTAGGCCGGACTCGGAGAAGGATGGAATCACTATTGGTTCACTCAAGAAGGAGGTACAAGCCTCCAACTCGTCGGGCTTCAAGAATCCTTCCACCTCATGCTGGCTGAAAGCTCGACAAATAGGCGGCAGCTTCTCCCTAGCAAACCAATTGTGGTTTCATCCTTCTCCAAGGTCAGCCTACCTTAGGCTCGACGGACATGACGTATCTAACAACTGTAAAAATCCATTATCCTTGTTTTCTTTTCCTCCTCATTGAACACCTGTTCTTTAGGTCAATTAATATTTAGGAAACACTCCACCAAGCCTATCTTTGCTTTGCGACAAAGGCTATTATTGAACTATTATTATTATTATTATTATTATTATTATTATTATTATTATTATTATTATTATTATTAAGTCCTAATCTTGGATGATTACTTAAAATATGTAGTTGATTCCTTGTTCTGTACACAACCTTTTCACTTCCATCTTCATACCATGCTCCTCTTGTATGATGTAAATCATATTTCAAAGTAGGTGAAGAAGATGTGTTATTAGATGTCGGCAGAATGTTAGAGTTTGATTGTTTAGATAATGAAATATCCAATTTATCAAAAAAATTTAATTAAATTAAAAATTTTATGTTTTAAAATTCCTATTTCAGTATTAGTTTCTAGAACTTTGAAGATGACTTATTTCTGATCTATTGTTAACAAGAATGTTGTGAGTTGCTATTATCCTACGGGTTAGAAATTGAGGAAGCAATAGGGCCAGCACACATATTAGGAATATGTAATGAAAGATTAATTCTAATGCCTTGACGTGCATTGGATTAAAAACTCATAGTAAAGCACGTTTGGCAAGGTTGGTTAGCTTTCCTTGATCTGCATTTGTAGTAAGGTCAGAGACAATGAAATTTGCTATGTAGATATAGGTCTCTTTTATTGTTCTGTCTATAACCTCTGGTTTTCTATTACTTCTAAACTTGTGACTCCTATTTACTACTTCTGCCCACTTCTTCGGGATGCCCTTCATGTCTGTGACTTTGAAGGTGAATACTTCGCTGAATTCCCCTAGTAGCTATTTGAGCCCTTCCCTCAGGTCCTTCGACATGCCCTTCTTGAACTTTAGGAACTTGCCTGGCCTCACCTCCACATCTTCCACATCGTCAGGATTCACCGTATCACGTTCCCGTGCTGCCTCACTACGTCCGAACCCTTCGTCCTCCATTCGTGGATGATCCTCGCGCATTCCCCATTCCCGAAAAAGCTCGTCATAGGTGAATCAAGTAACCCCTTCAATGTCCGCCGCCTCCTCGTCAGCGTGGTCCGGCTCCTCCTTGTCAACGTCCAGTGCTTGGCTCGTTGAGGCGTCCACCCGGAAGCAGTCAATCACCTCCGCTCCAAAGGCGTCCCTTCGATAATCCATCTCTTCCTCGGACCACCGGATTTTGGAGAAGGGGTATGCTTCGTGCGTGCTGTCGCATTCGGCATCAGTAGTGTCCTCGGCGGAGGTATACCCGTCAGTGGTGCTCGCAGTCTCCCCACAGTACGTGTTCTTGCTCCAGGTGATCGCCACTCTTCCTTCTCTCACCTTGGGATCCCAGTCCACCGGTTTGAAGTGGATTTCTTTCCTTCCGAAGTGCAGTTTCGTTTGAGCCAGACCGAGCCAGGGTCGTCCCACCAGCACCTCATACCCCAAGGGTCCTCTAGGTTTGATGACTACGAAATCCAACGTATACGGTGCGCCAGCTATGTAGTATGTGAAGGAGGGGGACCTGGCTTCCTTTACGACAGTCGCCACATATATTTTCCAGGCAAGCTTCACCTAAGATGGATGGGCCCATACCAAGTGGTGCAGATAGGACCACGCCGGGAACTGGCCATGGGGCCACTCGCACGTGCATAGTGAGCAGGCAATAAGACCGATTTAGGAGTGTAATAAAGGCACTACCTCGGAACGTAGTGTAAGAGGGGGGTTGCCATCCCAGTAAAGTGATCTTTCTTTTAGGGTTGATGCCGCGTTACACTTGCAGACTTTTGTGAGTCCAGTACTAACGCGAGTCCCGAGTCACTGAGTGAGTGGACTACTCTGGAGAGAATTATCTAGATTCTGGTGACGGACCCTAACGCATGGTGGTGAGTGCAGGTGTGGAGAACCCAGGACCCCTACTCTTCCGTGGCAGGATCCCGACGGCCGGCGGACCGGAACGGGCGTAGTTAATTAGTCACCAGAGAGGGCGTGTAGAGCCTGGACTGGACGGACTGGTGAACGCAACGCGAAGGTGCTGCAACCCACACACACCGGGACATGCAATTTCAACAAGACACCTCTGGGTGCGGACGAGGACGACAAGAGGGGAACGACGAAGGAGCTAAGAGAGAGAGAGAGAGAGAGAATCTTGGAACGAGAACGAGTCCTTAAACATTCGGCCATACCGGGCCTGTACAGTAATGTACTAGTGAGATGCAACGTAAATCGCGCGGTTGTAACCCGGTGCGTGATATGGACGCTGGGGGTGTAGTGGGTAATACAAACCCTGGATCGGCTGTGAAGCGGATAGTCAATCTAAAAGTGGTTCCTCCACCTCACGGTTCGGTCTGCAGTGCGACCGCGGAAGACGTGCGAGGCGGACGGTGTCGACCGCAGCTGGAAGCTGTTAGCGGGTAGCCGAGCGCAGATGAAGGGTAAGTTAGGCGAGCCGAGTAGGAAATCGCAAGCGAACGGGAGGATCATTTCCTTGGGAATGGACCCCATACCACAACGACACGTGGTCAGTGTACGCCCGGCTGGCCTTCAGCAAAAGTAGTACCACAACGGGATTGATCGGCTCCGGGAGGTTGGAAGCTGAGTCTCGGAAATGACTGTCTTCTTTCACGATTCGTGGGTACGTAAGAGCTTGGCCGCGTTCAGGCCAAGAACCCATGCAGTAACAAACTGTGGCTACTGGTTATGAGGTTCTTTACACGTTTCTACATGTCTAATTTCCTATTTATGTATTTACCTAATTAATCATGTGCGCGTTATTACGGATCCCGTTCCATTCGTTCTTGACATGCTTTTGTGTCCCGAGTCTATCTGGATCCAAGCTGGTCATCTGCTGTGACATATGGTATCATGGCTTAAGGTCTCACGGTCTCATATACCGCAAGGTCTCAAGGACTGCTATCTCAAGGTCTCACAGTATGAAACACAGACTTGCATCTTAAGGTCTCACATCTTGCATCTTGATGTCTCACTTGAACAAAAACTCATATAGTGGCTCATGGTCTTAAGATGCGGGCCTCAAGGCCTCACTCTAGCTACGGCATACGCTATCATACTCTAAGAAATGCGGCCTTACATAGGTCTTATTTTAAGAAACGTCTTTCATGGCTCAAGGGCTTACTCTAAGAGGTTTTATTTTAAGAAACATCTTCCATGGCTTAAGGGCTTACTCTAAGAAACACGGCCATAAATATGGCTCAAGGTCTTACCCCAAAAAACAAGGCCTTGCAACCTCAAGGTCTAATTGACCAAAAACCCTCAGAAAATTTCCAGGGAGTATGGAAGTAACACTTATAGAGCGTTAACATTTATATAAGGCACATTTTTCGAGGGTAGAGTGTATCTCAAACTACCGTTACGTGAGCCCACCTCCCCGTGTGACAGGGGCAGTGGGGATGCAGACCTTCCGTGAATGTATGCCCTAAATGTATGAAAACTTTCTTTCCCACCCTGCACGAACATTTTCCATTCCACGAACTGGATCCAGACTCCCTCCATACGGGATATGATGGATGAGAGGCCATGCAGGCCATCGGCGGCGGCCTATGTGACGAGGCAGCAGCAGGCCGGGCCGAGGGCCGAGGGCCCCAAAAGAATCCAGAGCTGGAGAAGGCACGGCCGACACGCGGTCGGTGCAGCCCACCACGGCAGCGCGTTTGGAGGTCCACGAGGACGCGTGTCCAGCTCGGATCTCGCGTGCTCACGCGAACCCGCTCGAGGAGTAAAATAAAAACACGTATATCTGTGCACAATAATAAGTGTGTCAGGAGGCGGGCGTGGAATGGATGCAGGATTCCAGTTCCAGAAGCACCTCGGAGGCCCTCCGCTGACAGTTACAGTGACACCGCTCTAGCCTGCCGCACATGGGTCAGGATGGCCAGGTTTGGCAGGGCCTCCAGTCTAATCTCCCTCTCCCTGGGATGGAAGTTGAGGGAACGATCCAGCATCGTACTCCTGGCGTGAAGAAACCCCACCGCGGGCCGGCGATCCGATCGCTCTTGGGCGGGTCGAGCTCCAGCTGGTGCGGGCCCTCTGCACTGCGAATGCGTCGCCCTGGGCTGCGTGTGTGTCGCCCAACTTGGCCAGCATGGGGGATGAGGTCTTGAGTCGCTGCTCCCGTCATCCGTGCCACTCGGATTTGATCGCTACTGCGTCCTGGATATGGCCCGGATAGGGGACGCCGGTTGCCGCTGCCCGGAAGCCACAGCCTGAGCAGTTTCGCCGCCGCCGCCCTCGCCGCCTGCTGTGCTAGGCTGCGGGCATTGCCTGCCAGAGGGGTCCGTGGGCCGGGGGGAGCTTGGAGTTGACGGTAGCCAGGGTTGCTGGGTTCGGGCCGCCATGGCGGCGCACTGAGCTTGGCCGAGGTGGGTCAGCAAGGGCAATTTTGGGTGCTAGCTAGCTTCAGCATGAGCTCGCAGGAGAGTGTGAGATGGGGCTCGGATGGGGGGTCGCAGGAGGAGGCCCCCAGCTACATGAAAGTGGCCACGGGGAATCTGGTGGCCTCGCTGCTGCGCGATAACTCGGACACGGTGCCTGATGTGTTTGTGCTGAGAGAGCGGGGCCAGCCGGATGGACCTGGACCTGGACCTGGACCTGGAGTGGAGCACGCGGGTGTGCCCATTTTTGATCTCGCTGCTCTGGGGAAGGAGGCGGGTACGCCTGAGCACGACAGGCTGGTTGCGGACATCGTGAGATCGAGCAAGGAGTGGGGTTGCTTCCAGATTACCAATCACGGAATCCCCCTGGAGCTCGTGGAAGAAGCCCGGCACCAGGTTTTCCGGTTCTTCTGCCTGCCCTTCTCCCACAAGGCCCGGATTTTCTCGCCTCCCAACAGCTTGATGGGTTACGCGTGCGGAGGGAATCGTACGTCTGGTTTTCTATGGCAGGAAGGGTTGGCGATCAATGCCACGGAGGAGTGCCTGGTGGATTGTGCACGGAAGGTATGGCCTGAAGGGAACGATGAATTCAGGTATACATTCACCCCACCCCCGCATCCCAGGACTGGCGTTTGCTTGCTGCCTGCTGATGCACCTGTCGTCTAGGTTTGATGGGTAGTTGGACCTGCTCTTTCTTCTACAAGATAAAGAATGTGTGAGGATGGAAAGGAAAAATGTCAGACACAGTCGCTAGTTCATGCTTCTTCATGGTTGTCTGCCGCCCAAGGACCACCTCACAGCATTTGATGCTTCATAGGTTCCGGGTGTTTGAAAAGCTGGCTTTAGCTTACCAAATGCCTGCCAACTTACGGACTAACTATGGGGGGTAAAGTAGTGGATGTACTACAAATGCCTTGTCGCGCACCTGCGTAGTTGTGCTTCCTACTGTCTCTCACTCCTTGTTTGGGCCTTTGCAACAGTCGTGTGGTGGGAGCCTACGTCAACTCAGTCTCTAAGCTTGCCATGCAGCTTCTAGAGATCCTCACAGCTGCTTTGGGAGCGAGTGATCCTCATTTTTTGAACAAGGTCTTTGTGCCTGGATCTTCCACCGTTAGGTTCAATTACTACCTGCCATGTCCTCAACCCTCCGCCACGTATGGTTCCAGTCCGTTAACAGATATCCAAGTTCTTGCCATTGTGCACCCTGATGAAGTGGCAGGCTTGCAAGTGAAGAAGGACGGGAAATGGATCCCTGTGCACTCACGAGCCGACTCGTTTGTTGTCAACATTGGCGATGCTCTTCAGGTATGCAGTCTGGGGGCCCGCCTCGGAGTCTTTGTGCTAGGTTACTGCTCCCTTTGGTCTCTACATGGTTGTAGTTGGCTAGTTTTCAAGTCTGCCAGCTGTTAAAGTGGTAGGGATACCTTTTCAGTCCTCCACCTGTCTGCAAACAGTTGCTCGTGGGATCTTCTTAGCCAGCAACACCTGAAGTGTTTACACTCTACACTTCACAGGATGCCATCTAGCCACCTGCCAGTGCCTGAAGTCTATGCTCTTGAGGTGGTTAGTTAGGGCAGAGTACACGACAAATCTGATGCCCTCGCTTGCCTCCTGCGGTGCAGGTATTCAGCAATGATAGATACGTGAGCGTGGAGCATCGAGCCATCGTGAACACAAGCACAACATGGCTGACGATGGGTTACTACTTGACCCCATCAGATGAGACGGGAGTCACTCCTCCACCGGAGCTGGTCACCTCTGAACATCCCCAGCTTTACAAGCCATTCACCTATGCAGAGTACAGCACCCGGATGTGCAACAAGGTGTTGTCACCAGTGTTCAAGTACCTGGGAAAGACGGCGCTCAACAGGTATCGACTCGGTGGGTAGCGCTGTCAGTAGACATGGTGTGTACAGAAATTGCAATCAGTCCAGAGATTGTCTACGGTACAGACTAACTCAATTCTTTCAAATGTTGCGCGTGATTTATTTTCACCGCCTGCCAGTGCTAGAAGGGTCCGACGACGATGTGCAGCGCATTGACATTTCTTGCCTTAAGATGCACTCTACCTAGCTATCAAATGTAACATCTGTGTAACGTTGCCTCTTACTTTTCCACTCAAAATTACACAGTTCAGAATACCTTACTTTGCTCGACGGAGTCAACGTCTGGGAGGAGTTAGTCTACGTACCCTAGACCTTACATCTCTCCAAATCCAAACCATCAATCTCAATCGAGGGTTAATGAAATAATGTACAAACCAGGCCACAGCTACTCCTTACATTTCGATGACAGTCCTCTGATAGCCTCTTTCCGCCACCAGCCGGTCCAAGTAAGCCAGAACCGCGTCTCGCCGCTTCATGAGCTGCTCGACCTCGTCCTGCGAGAGAAAGCCCTGGAACCTCTCCGCCACCTCCTGCTTCTCCAGGAAGCGCAGACGGAGATAGGTTTTGGCGGAGACGCAGCGCACGGGCCCGGTCTGGAAGGCGTTCTCGTCCGTGAGGGACACCACGGCCTCTTTGCGGAATCCGGCCGCGTGGTCGATGAGCACCGGGAGGGACTTGAAGCGGTCGGCCCAGTGCTCGCCGAAGAGGAAGTGGCCGTGGTGGCGGTCGCTGTTGTTGAGCAGGCAGTCGAGGATGCGGGTATCGCTGAGGAGGCGGGCGACCGGTACGCCCCAGTTTGTCGCCGGGACTCGCTTCAGCTCCTTGCTGTTGCGCACGTAGTAGACGAAGGCGCCCTCCTGGAAGTGCTTGGAGCACTTGAGCTCGATGCGGCCGCGGCGGTAGGCCACCGGCGGGACGTAGTCCATACCCAACAGCAGGTTGAGCTCGTACGCCACCCACTCCACGGGCGCCCGGTGCCAGCCCTCGGCGTCCCCGTACGCCCGCGGCTTGAACAGCGCTTCCATCTTCTCCCCCGTCCGCTCCTCCTGCAGCTGCACGATGAAGCTCTCGTGGCCGAATTTGCTCGGCGGGTCCATTGGCCGGGATCCCACGATCTTGCCGTGCGCCAGGATGTCGACGATGCGAGCGTGCCGCTCTGCGCACACCGGGTCTGCAGAGAGCCGGGACTGCTGGATCCGAGAATGCCGCACCGCCTGCGCCGTCTCCACCAGAGTCTGCATCGCCAGAGCCACGTAGTCGTCGCTGTCCAGGCCGGTGATGAGGCAGCCATCGCCAGTGCACCGCACCGAGGTCTCCATGGTCACCACCGCGGTTTTTCTCAAGTCGTCCTTCTTTATCACCGTCTTGGTGCAGGAGAGCGCGCCCGGATGTGCCACAACGCATTCCATGCTCTCCGAGAGGCTGGTCATGGAGCTCACATCCATCTCGTCGTCTGTGGTCTGCTCGGACGTCTCCCCCTCGGACTGCTCCGACTCCGAGCTCGACTGCTGCAACCCGTTCGAATTCGTGTTCCAGCCGTCATCCGAGCTGCGGCTCTCTTTGAGGTAATTGGCGATGTCCGCAATGTCCCCGCTCGCCTGGTCCTCCACCTCGCAGGCAGCGTCATCCTCGGATCCGGAGCTCGAGTCGGTGGCGCGTTGCAGCTCCTGAATCAGACTGGTTGACTTGCGGACTTGACCCTCGGACCGCTTCACCTCCTCCAGCTTTTGCATGATGGCCAGCTTCTTGAGCTTCACCGCCTCGATCCTGGCCTCCTGCGCTTTGGAATTGAGGGACTTGGTGGTCTCCAGCAGCAGCTCCTGGAAGTCCTTCATCTGCTTGCTCATCACCTCGTTCTGGATCTGAATGGTGTGGATGTTGGAGAGAATGCCCTGCAAATCCACATCCAGCTGGCCGGCGTTGTCCTGAGACTGTTGCAAGGCGGAATCCAGGCTGAATTTGATGCTCCCGGAAGCAGAATGTGGGGCTCCGACAAGCAACTGCGGCCCTGAGCTGCTCTCCACGTCCGGAGCCACATCAAGCAGGCCTCCGGCGGGAGCAACATTGATGGGAGATCCTGCAGCAGCAGCAGTAGTGCCAGGAACCGAGAGAGGGGACGGTGAAGCACTGAGATAAGGGGAACTTGCCTCATCGGTAACAGACGAAAAATCGGAGCCCGAGTTGGAGAGCGAGTGGCGCGTCATGCGGTATTGACTCAATCCCGCTGGAGAGTAGCGCATACCCAGCGCCACCTTAGCGGGAGTGGTACAAGGCGCAGCAGCGCTGGCACCGCCAGTGGAAGATGCGGGAAAGGAAAAAGACACAGTGAGAAAAGGCGAAGCTCCGGTTCCGGTTCCGGTTCCGGCTCCGGCTTCGGCTTCGGCTCCGGCTCCAGCCACAACTCCTCCTCCTCCTCTTCCCAGGCCCTGCATCAAATTGAAACCCCGGTTGTGCCCGCACAGCTGCTGCTCCTTGATCCGGAAGCCAGACCGGGGAGAAGAAGCATCGGACACTACTGTGAGCCATAGCTTGTTGGCATGTGCCACCACCTCCATAGCCAGCAGCTTCAAGCCAGGCTATTAGGCAGTGAAAATGAATCTTGAGCGGCTCAACAAGCCTAGCCCGGCGCCGACGCCTCCTCTTTCCCGCCTCCGGCTCCTCACCGTCACAAAAGGGAGCCGGGGGAGACGGAGCGACCGCAACAATTTCTGTTGCTGTGCGGCGGTAAGGATCGTCCTCTCGGTATCATCGTCTCAAAGAGTGGATGAGAAAAATTTCAAGATTCAGTCTCCCCTCCCCGCTCCTCCCACTTGAGCTTATCCCCTCCTGCAAGAAACGCACACTGGCCCGAGCAGCCGCGCACGCTGAAACCCCAGGCGCAACATTCGCGTGAATTCTCCAAGCCGGGAGCTTCTTGGAACGGGAAACGAGATTTTTGCACAGCACACGAAAGGACCAGGGATCAGCCTCACCTTCACTGTCCGGATGCACCTTCCGGATGAGGCGATCTGTGTGAATCAGGCAGTCATGCCCGGCGCGGTGACAGCGTGACACTTCCTTCCCCGGGCCGCCGCTCCCCGCTCCCCACTGCCCGGCCCGTGCTGGAGTGCCAGGTGCAACCAACCAACTGGTGCGTGATTTACAATTCCGCGCTTGCAATGCTAACTTGGTGTGGAGGCCATATGCATGGACCATGGTGAAGCGGTCAGAGGCTGCCAGTGCCGGAGGCGGGCCCGATCTCACTGTGTGCCCATCCCCGTGCTGAGACACTGTTTGGATCTGCATTAGGCACCTCATCAGCCCTGATTACCCTCCCGAATCCGACCAGAAGAGCTGCCGCACCGCACACCAAAATATCGCCCTCGTCCTGATTGCAGATATTTCACGCAAACCTGCCAGCCGGAGCCCCATTGGCCGGAGAGCAGGGACGGCACTGGCCTCCAGGCATCCGGCCCCGGCCCCGGCCCAGTTTCCCAAAAGCGAAAGCGTAACGTGCAACAGAACTCGACCGGGGCCCGGGGGCCCCGC
This sequence comes from Anthoceros angustus, assembly GCA_010909165.1. NCBI lineage: Eukaryota > Viridiplantae > Streptophyta > Anthocerotopsida > Anthocerotales > Anthocerotaceae > Anthoceros > Anthoceros angustus. The sequence goes on from MU008178.1 coordinate 1,062,676, forward strand.
CCGGCCCGAAAGAAGCGGGAAAGAATCGTTATCGGGATCCTGTGACACACAAGCCACGCCGGCCAAAGCGCCCGGTGAAGTGAACTCTGCCGCGAGAGAAGAACCCAAAACAAAGGCAACGCAAGGACGGAAGAAGCGAGTCGTGAAACAACCACAAATCGCGACCCCGTCAATCTTACTCTTGTGCAAATCTTACTCACGGTAAATAGATAACGCCGTCTCGTCTTCTGAATCGGAAGCCACAGTGGGCAGAGATCCGTGTCAGCGGGTGGCGTGAAGATTCGTCTCCCGCAATGTTCTGTCTTGGGGGGCATTTGAGCTGGTAGCTCGGGACGAGTCGTCATGGCGGCGGTGGCGATGCCGGGCGCCATGGACGGGCTGGCCCCGGGCTTTCTGTGGCCGCCCCCCCCAGCGATTCTGAAGGAAATTGATGAGAAGGAGGAGGAGCAGCAGCAGCAGCAGCAGGATGTGCCGCTCTTCGACCTCTCTATTCTTGAGGGTGGGGGCGAGGCGGGCAGGGCGAGGCTGGCGCGGGAGGTGGGGCAGGCGGCTCGGGACTGGGGCTTCTTCCAGATCGTGAACCACGGCGTGTCGTTGGACCTCGTGGAGCACGTGGAGGCCCTGGCGCGATCCCTGTTCGCGCTGCCCTTCGAGCAGAAGCTGGCGGGGTGCTGCCCCGGCCCGTCGGATGGATCCTCCGTGGGATACCGGGTCGGGGGCGTCCCCGAGCCCCTGCCGCGTGCACCCGTCCTGCGCAGGAGCTCCTCCAACCTCTTCCTGTGGCAGCAGAACTTCACCGTCTTCAACGACCCCGGGATTATCCAGCACTACTCCAACAGAATCTGGCCCGACCCCGACCGAGCCCAGGAATTCAGGTATCCAGCTGCAGGCCCGGCGTGCGATGTGATTCCGTTGTCAAAATTCATCCCTTGGCAATGCGCTTGCTGATCGATCACCGGAATGGATGGGATGGGATGGGATTGGATTGGATTGGATTGGATTGGATTGGATTGGATTGGGTTGCATGGAACACAGCGCCAGGCTGGGGGAGTACGTGATGGCGGCGGAGAAGGTGGCGAAGCAGATGGTGGAGCTGCTGACGGAGGCGCTGGGGCCCGGGGTGGAGCGGGATTGCATCACGCGCTACTGCGGCGGCGCGGACAGTTTCACCACGCACCGTCTCAATTTCTACCCCAACTGCCCGGAGCCGTCCAAGAGCATCGGCGTGGTGCCGCACTCCGACCCATCCGTGCTCACCGTGCTGCACCAGGACCACGTGGGCGGGCTCGAGATCCTCAAGGACGGGCGCTGGGTTTTCGTGAAGCCGCATCCCGGGGCCTTCGTCGTCAACGTCGGGGACATTCTCCAGGTGACCATCCCAATCGTCTCGTCTCTCGCTCACCGACGTCGTAAGCGCTGAATTCATCTCAATGCTGGTGGACGTGTCTGTGTTTAATTTCGTGCTGCTGGGTTGCAGGCTGTGAGCAATGACGTATATCCCAGCGTGATGCATCGAGCGCAGGTGCATCCCGACACGCCCAGGCTGTCCATGGCCTTGTTCTACTCCCCCCTCAAGGACGCCACCGTGGCGCCCTTGCCCCAGCTGCTCGACTCTCACCACCCGCCCGTTTACAGGCCCTTCACCTACGCAGAATACCTCGCCTTGTTCAAATCGCGGCAGCCCAGCAGCAACAGCCTCCTTGCCTACGTCAGGGCAGATTTTTGTGACGACCGTCGGCAGACCAAGGACTACGGTAGCGAGGATGTTGATTCTTAAATCTTTTCTTTAACTTCAGATATGTGAAGTGCTCGCTCATGCTATTCTGGGGGCCGAGATAGGAATAAGGGACAATATCCAATGTCAGCGAGGTCTGCATACTCTTCAGACTTCTCTCTTCATTCGGAGGTGTCCAAAATGTCTGCTCCAGCCCCACACGCTTGAGCAGTAAGCCCATCGAAGAGCAAAGAAATACCTTTAGACTGAACCTTGCAGAGAAAAACGACAGGCTGCAAGCCATATGGCAACATGCTTTCACCTCGGCTTCATCTGTAGCTCACTCTACAATACCAACCTTGTTTTGCATCTGTACGGACGACAGTGCAGCAGTATCATGGTGACCGTGTACACTGGATACTACACTTGACTCCCTGTCACACCCATTACCTTTGACACTATCTTACGAACTTCGGCACAACTTGGACGAGAAACCAAAGACTGATCAAGGGCATCAGCTAACTTATTAAAATCTTCCAGGTCAACATAGGGTGATGCTCGATCCCATTTTGCATCTTCATCATCGGGGTCTGCTCATATTGTCTCTGAGAGGCAACGAATGGGAACGTTTCCCTGCTCGCTGAAGACATCACTAATATAATGGGGCAAAAGCCTCACGGAGTTCAGTGTTTGAATAGAAAGGGGAGGACCTGTAGACTAGTGCTTCCAAAGTGCCCAGCTGTAGGCTTCTCTAAGGCCTTCAATCTGCTGCAGACGAAGAACGGAACCATCACATTGACCACAATGCAAGGCGTTTCCTTAAAGCTGAAATATCCTTTGGATTCATTTGTGCCGCCGCACAGTACAAGTCAAATGCCCTCTTCCTGTTCCTCATGTACCAGGCCAAGTGTATGAAGGGTGCCTGGGATATATGGCTCCAGTACGACCACCTCCTGGACAAGTTTTCTCGCCTGGACTAGCCACCTCAACCTTAAAGTAAGACCATGAGGTATCCACTGCTTAGTGCTCTGCTGGCACTGCAGGCTCCATTGCACCTCCACCCGCCTCCCTGTCTGAAGCTTGTGAAGTCGCATATTCTTGTGCTAGTAAGAGGTTTCCTTCACTTCGAGTGCAAAGTGCATGCCATAACAAGAGTTATGTATCACATTCACACAAGGCCTTTTCTTAATGCAACTTTGCATGCATGTACCCACAGAAGAATGAGACCAACTTGTCTCATGGAAGTATTGGAAGCAACATTTGCGAGATGGGAATGACGCTGGTGCAGATTAGTTGGTGCAGATTAGTTGGTGCAAGGCGCAAGATGAGGAGGGGAAGATCTTCTGGGCCCAATGATGTACTGCAGTACTGTATTCTTCAGTTCAGCAGCAGGCACTGTCGCTGTTGTTGGAAAGCTAGTGCGTGGGCATTGGCCGAGCATTTGTTGGGGTTTCTGCTTGCCTTCATTGGTTCAGCACTGGTCCCTGTGGCCTCCGGAAGCGGGTCCAGCAAAGAGCCCCTCAAATCAATTGCTGAAGAATGGAGTCGACCTCATTTCGCAAGGCCCTCTTCGCTTCACACGGATCGGAGCAATGCTACTGTTTAATGGATGATGCTTGTTTACGTGATATACAAACCACCTAACACGTTCTAACCTCTTCCACGTGTGAATCCCATTTCTTTTCAGAAATGCAACAAAACTCACTATTGTGTTTACTTGCTATGATGTTTGTAAAAGCTAATTATTTTATTCAATAAAATACAAATAATAGAATTTAATTTCAATATAATATGAAATTAATTATTAATATCATCACTATCCTAGTTTGTATTTCTATGAATAACTATTATAGTTATATTTTATTTTTCTTACTTTTTAGTAAAATTAAAATATCTCATACACTATAGAACAACTAATTGCATGATATAATGCATCGTGTGCAAACCCTCTTTTTAGAGATTTCGGATATATTAAACTTCAAACAATCGAGACAATTTTGAACATACTTAAGCTTTAGAACACAACCTTCTTGGATGAACAAGGTCACATCGCTACCATCATCTAGTGATAAAGCTGTTGTACCTTCATTATGGGTGATATAACTATTTATAAGAGAATAAATGGTTTTAGTAAAAGGATATCTATCCAAAATTTGAGCACTCGTTGCATAAATAGTTTCAATAAAAGGATATCTATCCAAAATTTGAGCACTCGCTGCATAAATGGTTTCAGTAAAAGGATATCTATCCAAAATTTGAGCACTCGCTGCATAAATGGTTTCAATAATAGGAAATCTATCCAATCGTAGGAGCGCGATTCTTCGGCGTGACATACCCAGTACGTGTGTGCTTGCATCAATGAGCGGCCAAATGCAGTCCAAAAGTAGGACTCTCAATGCGCTCGGAGAGATGAGGAATCAAGATGCCGTGATGTGTGCATCACATCGTATACGAGCACTTCCTCAATGCATAACTATGCAAAACAAATCTAATATGTAAATATAGGTGTAAACCAATAACAATAGGAGGGAGTAGCTCGCACGTCTTGGCACAAACAAACTCTCCCCACGAGAACAACACGCAAATTCCTCACACATCGCTCTCGGAGTCATAGCTTTGGCCTCCTCACAACACTCTTGCATGGCATATCTAGAGGACAAGGTATGATCTTGCAAGGAATATGGTATAGCATGTTACTTGGAATGAGGTTGTCCTCTGTGAAAGGGTCTATATATACAAGCTCTTGGCATCATCATATTCTTAAGATATCCTATTGGCATCAGCATATGCCGGAAATATCCTAAGAATATACTATAATATGCAAGGAATATGCTAAAGCATATTACTTGAGCTTATCTACTTAGCTATTGTTAACTATGTTTAATTAATACTAATCAATGCTTACTAAACATAAACACTTTAGATTAATTAATAGTAATTACTTATTTAAATATAAGTAATTAGATTAATTAATGCTTATGAAACACTAAACCCAAGTGCAAAGATTAGTGTCACACGGCATGACATGTGGGAGCCGTTCAAGGTGAACAACCTTTTGGCTTATCCTAGGATGTGCCTCCTTAGAAAACTCTTGTGGAGTTGACATGTGCACCTTTGATATAATGGTTGTTTGTGATATCTGTTCTAACCCTCCTTGCCGCTAGATTCCTTCATCACTAGGTGGAGCGCAATTGGCAAGGGGCCACGTGGACGGTGCTGAGAGGAGAACGGGCATGGAGCGCACCAGGACCGCAGGGTTGCCGCGCGCGTTATGGGCGGTGCATGACCCAAGTACATGCGCCAGGACGGCGGCGGCGTAAGGCTAGAGTACGCGATGCAAGACTGGCGATTCTGAATAAAAGGACGCCCTCCCACGCTTCGCCATTTCCAACGCTCGACGCTGAGAGAAGGCCCTTCTCTCGACCGACCGATGGCGCATTACTTGGCGATCATCTCGCCTTCCGGCGCTATCTCTTCCAACGCTCGACGCTGAGAGAAGGCCCTTCTCTCGACCGACTTCTCGGCCAGGTCACTTGCGCTCGAGCATCTCGGGCGCTTATCTCTTCCAACGCCTAGGGCAACCACGGCCATCTCTCGAATCGAGCGCCATCGCGCGAACGAAGGAGAGCATTGTTGCCCACCACCTCCTCACAGCATGGGCATGGGGGCCCAAGAAGGCGGCGGAGGTCTGGGAGCCCTAGCGCTTAGTGGAGAAAAATATCGTCACCAAGCGCTACCTAGATTTCGGACCCTGGCTGGCGGAGGCAGAGGAGCTGGTGGAGGACTGGCACATGGACATCTTGCAGGCGGTATGGACCTTCGACAACATAACTGGTCCGGAGTATGCAGGAAGATCTTGGCCAACAAGCCAAAAATGCTCCAAGAGCTTGAGGGAAGACCCGAGGAGATGGACCGTGGAGGTCCTGCGAGCGATCTACAATAGGCCGGTGGACAAGATTGGGGGCGTAGTTCCGAAGCCCCTTAAGGTAAAAAGGAAGGTGGAGGTAGCAAAGGCGGCGCTTTTGAGGCCGGGGACGCAGCAGTCCTCAAACGAGTGGCTAATGTTGGACCTGTTGGACCAACGTGTGACAGCGGTGGCGAAGGTCATCGTGCACTGGAACATGCTCACCAAGGTGGACCACCTTGGTGACAATTTGCTTCTGTTCCTACACGCCCTGCAGAGAGGAAAGAGAGCGGACTGGGGAAGGATCGTCTTCGCCCGGATTAACCAGGAGGCCAGGAAGTTGCGAAACGAGCGGCCGCCCCCATCGGCGCTGTCTCCGTTTATCGTCCACATCTGGGGACACCTTAACCTCCTGAAGGAGGGAGAGGAAGAGCGAGCACTCCGGAAAGGCCCCCACCAACGAAGCGCCAAGGAACGCACCGGTTCCCCTACCCCTACCTACGGAGTGGCAGGAGGCGGAGGAAGCCGTCAGAAGGGCGGAGCGAGATGCCGCCCAAGGAGCAGGAGGCCACTGGCAGCAACCGCCCCCTGAGCCAGTCCTGTCTCCGACGGGAAGGGGCAAGAGAGCGAGCTCCAGGACCCCCTCACCACCTCCAAGCCCCAAACGAAGAAGGGCGGAGAAGGAGCTAGTGGCCAAACGGGCCAAAGAGGTGGAAGGTCGGACCCGGGATGCAGACCTAGGGTCTGATCGAGTCGAGCCGATTCGGACTCCCTCGGGCTGATATGCGGTCCTTAACGGACCGGAAGATGCCCGCACCCACAACGGACTTCTGCCTCCAGTGGCCGTGGAGGAAACTGCAGGTGTTGGCAACGTCATGGGCCAGTATGCTCAGGGTCTCTGTGAGATGGCAGAGAAGACCCAGGAAGTGGAGGCCACCAGGAGGTGAATGGTGCTACTCCAGGGTCAGGTGGAGGCGGCCCAAGCGGCCAAGAAGAAGACGGAGTCCCTCGTGAGAATCGAGGAGGAGAAGCGCCGAAGCTGACCATGTTACTCTTTTGCCTCAAAGAAAAAAACTAACATAGTCAGCTTGCCCACAGTGGATCATGACCATGTTCGATGACTGCCTGGCGAACGCAGTGTTGGCACTTCGTGGTGTATGCAAAATGTGGTGAACTGGAAGGTGCATGCCAGATTTTGACAGCTGAACGGCCCATGAAAGAGGACTGCTGGTCACTTGGTGGACATGTTTGACAGAAGTGGAAGGTGGTTCATGTGGTACTCCTTAATGTATTCATGGATGCTAGTTCATATGGCTTCTCGCATCAAGCAATCACGTTCTGAGTTATAGTGTCGAATTTTTGGTGGAAGTTGTTTGACAGCTAAATGACACATGAAGAGGACTGCATGTCTCTTGCCTGAAGGTGGTGCATGTCTCTTGCTTGAAGGTGGTGCATCTCTCTTGCACGAGGGTGTTGTGGAGTCTTTGGTTGCGGCTCGCTTCTGTGCCGTTCCTAACTCTTGCTATGATTTATGTGAGGCACGAAAGCAAGTGGTGCGACTTGGGAACCGTGGCTTGTGTCTCTCTCATTGCCGGTGGCTCACTGAATTTGTCAATGGCACTACGCTTACAATGTGAATTTGTCAATGGCCTTTGGAAGCCCGTGCGTATACAGCGAATGCAATGGACCTTGTATATGAGACTACGTTGTGAATTTGGTGTAAAAGCGTCGAGGCTGATCCGGCCTTGTCATACATTTTACAACATACAAGTGCGCTTTACAGCGGACGTGTTGTAAATTAGACTATGTTGTAAAATTCGTGGGAGGCCTATCTTGGCCTCTCTTAAGCGTTTACAATGTACAGTGAGGTTTGCAATGGATCGTGTTGTAAATTAGATTAGGTTATGCGTATGTTGTAAAACATGAGAGGCGATCTGGCCGTCTCAAACATTTTACAACATACAAGTGCGCTTTACAGCGGACCGTGTTGTAAAACACGGTCCGTTACAAACAATTAATCTTTTCTTAGAGGAGGTGTTGATCGGAGAGAGGTGTGTTTGGGTATACCTCTTCACTCCCACTTGTTGATCATTTTGGAAAGTGATGCTCCAACAACGGATCATCTCCGGTCCTTGTAGGATGGAGTCGGGTGAAAGCTGCAGATGCATTGCGTTGGTGCGTTCCGCTCCTCGCTTGGTATATATTCGAGCGTGCTGAGAAACCAGTCCTCAGTGCGTTATATTCCTCTTCTTCATCTTCACGCTCTGCAATTGGAGAAGGGGTTGTGGGCGTAACGTCGAGATGTCGTCCTCCTCTAAGGATGCGAACCCCGCCGGCCGAGACTCCCTAGGCGCTGCGGCAAGCAAGGCGGCTGGGACAACCTCCTATGCTTTCGCAAGGGACCACTGCTTCTGCTGCGGGAAGCTCGAGCCGACCAAGCAGGCGCCCTCCAGCTGTGGCGGTCTTGAGGACTAGGCGAGGCCATGTCATGGAGGACATGGGAGGTCCTCCATTGCGCGCTTAGCTTCCACAATTTCTCCCACGTGCCCCTACGCTGCGCAAGAGGGGCTCGGGGCCCTGACACATGGGCTGAGGCTATGTCTGACGGAGGTGAGGCCCTCACGGCCTCAATTTCCCTCGAGGTAACCACGATAAGGATGTGAAGATTGTGAGCCTAGGCACTGTCGTAAGTCTCTATCCCGTATCGATGCATCTTGGTCTGGTCATGAAACGGATCAGTGCGTAGTTACACTGTGTTCTGGTCATGTTGTAAGCCACGTGAGGTGGGCTATGGACTTTGGGGTTAGGAATAAGTGGGGTTTTGTTTTTCGTGAGTCGAATAGTAAAATAAGGCGGAAAGGAGGAATGCATGTCTCTTGGCTCAAGGTGGTGCATGTCTCTTGCTTGAAGGTGGTGCATCTCTCTGAGGGTGTTGTGGAGTGTGGTTGCGCCTCCGCCTCCTCGTGCTTCCTAACTTGCTATGATTTATGTGAGAGCCTCAAAGCAAGTGGTACCTTTTGGGGAACCGTGGCGTGTCTCTCACGATCGCCGCCGGTGGCTCTCGTGAATTTGTCAATGGCACTACGCTACATGTGAATTTGTCAATGGCACTGAAGCCCGATCGAGGCGATAACGCAAGATCGCTTTGCAATGGACCTTGTATAAGAGACTACGCTAGAATTTGGTGTAAACGTGCAGAGGCTCGATCCCTACTACATTTTACAACATACAAGTGCGCTTTGCAACGTGTTGTAAATTAGACTATGTTGTAAAATTCATGGAGGACTATCTTGGCCTCTCTTAAACGCTTTACAATGTAAGTGCGGTTTGCAATGGATCGTGTTGTAAATTAGATTAGGTTGTACGATGTTGTAAAACATGAGAGAGGCCCGATCCTCGCCGCTCAAACATTTTATTAATCGTATATTGCTTGAATGCACCGTTGTAAAACACGGTCCGCTGCAAAGCCCAATTGAATGCTTTGTCTTCAAGCGGAGGAGGTGACCGATCGAGAGGTGTGTTTGGGTATACCTCTTCACTCCCACTTGTTGATCATTTTGGAAAGTGATGCTCCAACAACCGGATCATCTCCGGCCCTTGTAGGATGGAGTCGGTGAAAGCCGCAGATGCACTCATTGCGCACGCCCCTCCCTGGTATATATTCGAGCTGCGCTGAGAAACCCTCACCAGTGTTATATACCTCTTCTTCATCTTCACGCCTGCAATTGGAGAAGATGGAGCATAACTTGATCGAGATGTCGCCCTCCGAGGATGCGAACCCCACAAAGAGAGCCTAGGCCGCGGCAAGCAAGGTGGCTAGGACAACGCCTCCTGCCGCCGCAAAGGACCACCACCGACACCGCCGCTGAAGGCCGAGCCACCAAGAAACGAGAGCGCCTCGGCACAACGCGGGCAGCCGAGGCTAGGCGCGAGGCCATAATCGCGGAGGACATGGGAGGTCCCCAAGCGCGCTTAGCTTCCACAATTGCTCCCACGCATGCCCCACGCCACCCGGCCGCAAAGAGGGAGCTTAGGGCCTACAGCCTCCGTGGGCCTCGAGGCTAAGGCACGATGGAGGGGAGGGAGGCCCCTCACGACCTCAAAATTTCGAGGTAACCCCGATAAGGATGTGAAGATTGTGAGCCTAGGCACTGTCGTAAGTCTCTATCCCGTATCGATGCATCTTGGTCTGGTCATGAAACGGATCAGTGCGTAGTTACACTGTGTTCTGGTCATGTTGTAAGCCACGTGAGGTGGGCTATGGACTTTTGGGGTTAGGAATAAGTGGGGTTTTGTTTTTCGTGAGTCGAATAGTAAAATAAGGCGGAAAGGAGGAATAAGCACGGATGGTGCTCGGGTGAGCTCGGAGTATACTCGGACTGGAGTAGCGGACCCCGGTACCACCATGGATGAGCTCGACTTAGGGAGTAGCAGGATAAGTCAGGACCCCTCCCGGGTCAAAAGCAGGATAAATCGCCCGAGAAAGTAATTTAGAAGTTGAGTCGTGAGGCGGTGGCGCACGCGTGGGCCACACAGTGGAGGTCGGGCATGCGGCGGGCAGGGCCGTGGCCGAGGCGTTATAGCGGTATTCACGCCCCTTGAGGCATGCGGCAGTCGTGGCGTAAGGCAGTGCGCGGCGTAAGGTCGAGAGTAAGCCATGAGACCTCTGGCGATTCTGACGAGGAAGAGGCACCCTCCGCCCAGTTACTCAGTAGCGGCCGCGAGGAGGTCATTTCTCTTGCGACCTCGAGACAATTCGCGGTCTCTTGCGCTCCGCAACCGGCTCTGGCGCTATCTCTTTGAGCTCGGGCAGCCTTGGCGGCTCACGTTGAGGTTGGAGTGACAGCGAAGAAGGCGCATCGTGCGGATCTCGGACAGCGGCTGGCGAAGGGAGAAAGGCGATGCAAAAGGCTGTATGGGAGCCATGGAACACAGTAGGCGCAACATTGTGACCCGGCGCTATCCGGACTTTGGGCCATGTGGAGAGGCGGGAGGATTAGTGAAGTGGCATAGGCGTGTTCGGTATGCGGGCGTTGTGATGTCACTGCAGTCGGGAGTTCGCCGGAAGATGTTGGCGGCCAACAAGGAGGTTCGATCCAAGAACCTCGGGAGGATCGAGGCGATGGACCTTGGAGGTCACGAGGCGGCCTAACCGCGAGGAGGATGGGGCGTGGTCCCGAGCCCCTCAAGGCGGGGAAAGATAGGCGGCAAGGCGATCTTTGAGCCGCGGCGGACAACCAGGTGGTTGATATCGGACTGCTTGGACGGAAGGGTGAGGCGTGCCGGATCATTGTCCATCGGAACTTGCTCACCAAGGTGGATCACCTTGGTGATAATTCTTGGTGTTCACGCATGTTGCGGTGGGCAAGAGGCGGGTGGGAAGGATCATCTTCGCCGGTTGACGAGAGGCCCTGGTGAGGCGAGAAGCCCTCGCCGTCAGGACTATCCCCATACGATCCATGTATGGGGACATTACGACTCTGAAGGATGGGGAGGTAGGCGGGCGCTCGGGAAGGGTTGGCGGCCCTACCAGAAGTGAGGCAAGGGCCGAGGTAGAGGCCCGACCCCTAGGGCCAAGCAGGGTCAGGAGGAGGGCGGCAGGAAGGATCTGGGACTCCATCGTCTGGGCGGACCCCTCACCACCTAAGTGTGGAAGATCCCACTTCCCTCCTCTTTAGTGCCCGCCGGGCGGCCAGTCTGGCGAGGAGGCGGCCCCGCAGACCGGCCACAGCGGCGGCGGAGGCCCGGGCCCCGAAGAAGGCGGAAGGCAGTGCCATCATGCTCGGGTGCTGTGCCTCTGCCCCTTGCAGGTGGCAGGTGAAGAAGGCGGTGAGAAGGCGAGGCGCGCGCCCAAGGGCAGGTCAGCGGCAACCCCACCGAGATCTGTCGGCCGGGAGGCAAGTGACTCGAACCCCTCACCCCTCAAGGCCCAGGAAGAGGCGAATAAGGAATTGGCGGCCAAGAGGGCCAAGGAGGTGAAGCTCGGGACCTCGGCAATCGGGACCTAAGGGGCACAGTGGGTCAGAACCAGTCGGACTTACTCGGGGCTGCAGTATGGAGGTCCTTGGCGGACCGTGAGATGCCCGCTCCCTCGGACTTTTGGGGTCTCACGGTGGCGGCCGTGGAAGAGACACGGCGGGTCACAGCTACCGTCATGGACGGTATGCTTTGGGGTCTCTGGGGACGAGAAGACCCGAGTAGAAGCCACCGGGAGCGCATGGTGCTCCTCCGAGGCGGTTGGGCCCGGGAGGCGAGGAGGAAGGCGAAGCTCTCGGCCGCATCGAAGGAAGCGGGAGGCCGAAGGAAGTCTGGTCCATTCGTGGGACTAAATTCCTTCGGTGGGTGGCGGTGAGGCAGCCTGAGGAGGCCCAGCGGTGAAGACCTCTGCAGGGAGAGGGGTAGCGCGGAGGGAGGCGGAGGCCGGCGCAAGCGGAGGCTCGTGACGCGGCGGGGGCCAGCCGTGAAGCCAGTGAAAGCGGCGGGAGGCGGAAGCCCCTAAGGCCGGCCGCGATCACTATCGGCGTGATCGGGCCGGTGGAGGGAGGCGGCGAGGATAGCTGCGGCTAACACGAAGAAGGCGGAGGCGGCGGAGGCAGTGCGGGCAGCCATGCAGGAGAAGGAAGCCCGCGACAAGGAGATGGAGGATCTCGGTCTCGATTGCGTGAGGTGGAGCAGTGGCGGAGATGGAAGACGCAAGAGACCACAGGCTGCGGCTCAAGTTACCATTGAGGAATGGAATGTCTGCGTGATCTCGGATCACGAGCGAGAAATAAGCGGCTCCGGCTACATTGGAGACGGAGGTAAGCGATGGAGCAGGAGGCGGGGCGTCGCGAAATGGAGAAGGACAGGCGAAAGCAATGTGAGTTGCCCGGCGAGAGGAGATGGCGGAGCTAACGGCGAATAAGCGAGGAAACCTTTGGGCCTTGAGAAAAAGCTGCTGGTCGATTAAGGAAGGCGGAAGGGCTGCTGCGCTATGGCGAATGGTAGCGGAAGAGGCGAGGCTGGGCGGAACAGCGGCGGTTGCGAGGTGTGGCGGCCCTTGTGGCCTCGCGAGATTCGGCCCGGCTCCGGTGAACTGGCGGGGATGGTCCAAAAGCGGACGCCACGCTCTCCGAGCACCAATGGCGAAGGAGTATCGGGTGCTCGGGCACATGTGGAAGAGCAATCCAAATTGACTCGGATTTTGCCTACTACTTGAGCTCCTTAAGGCATTGGAAGCCTCTCGGTGCCCGCTACTGCAGACGGACCGGAAGGCTCGAGAGGGATGAAGGGCATGGGGGCGGCAGGGACCCTAGTGGCCTGTTTGGAGGCAGCGTGCGGGGAGAAGAGCCTCGGGGAGGGGGGGCCAGCCAATACGGATCTCGGGGTAAGTCCAACTTTGCTCGGGAGGATAGGCCACGAAGGCGCGGAAGGAAAACCAACGGCCAAGACAAGGGTCGGTGGGAAGGATGAGGACCTAGCAGAGGTCCGCAGATAAGGGGTCCGAGCTTGGGGACCGGACCCGTGTTCGAGACCCTAAGGTCCGAACCCTGAGACCGGACCCAGACCGGACTCGGAATAAGGCAGACTCAAGTTCAGACTCGAGTGAGGCCGGACCTCGAGGTCCGGACTCGAAGCAAGGAGAGTCCCTCAGGCTTCTGTTGGGAGGCAGTCGGTGGCCCTAGGAGGGACCCACTGGGGGCAGGGGCGTTGTGTGTGTCGTCGACCGCCGCCGTGTAACACGGCGAGATTAGGGAAGAGGAAGGGGTCCCCTCGCGGATCATCCGATTGGGTGCGCGCTTAGGCCGGAGATTGGACCACCAATCCGAGGCGGAACCAGGACCTTCCAGGCCCAAGCGAAGGAGATAGGAGGGAGGAATAGGATGGTAGGCGGCGATTAGGGCGTCTTGTAACCACCGGCTCGAATAGAAGTGTAATAAAGGCCGACTTGGGCGTAGTATAAGAGGCTCGGAATAAATCATCTTCTCTTGGTGTTGATCGCGTTTCTTGCAGACCTTTGTGTGTCTTCATGCATGAGTCTGAGTCCGGCGAGCCACGGCGGCTCGGAGAGGCAGTCAAGGTCACAGTAGCGGACCCTAACGTGTGTGGTGTGTGCGAGGAGGGACGTGTTCGTCGCCGGCGTGTCAGCGGGCGAGCGTGGCGGAGGAACTCGGGGGCGTCTGAGCCGGGCGGAGAGGCCCGGTTGAGCAACGGAGGTCGGTGTGTAGCCACTTGCGTTCTTTTCCAAGGTTGATGAGCGTAGTAGAGTGATGAGAGGAGCGGACTTGAGGACGGTGATGTGCGGAAACGTACGCAAACGGGTCCTTAAGCGTTTAGCCACACGGGCTGTTGTGAACGTTATGAGTAGTTAGACGCAATCGGTGGACCATGCCAAGTGTGACGAATCGGAAGATGCACGCCTGCTTTTGGCGCTGGCGGAAAATTCTTACGACATTTACAATCTTGGCACTATTTATAAATCGATAAATTTGTATAAAATTTTACAATGTATTTGCAATGAACATGCCACATCAGCAATTTCACTAATATATAACCTCATAAATGACATAAATCAGGAAAAGGTCTCTTCCACATATTTACAACGGCATTTGCGACAAGCATGCCACATCAACAATCTTACTAATATATAACCTCATAAATTACATAAATAAGGAAAAGGTCTCTTCCAAAATTTTATGGCATTTCGACAAACATGCCACATCAGCAAATAATATATTTATTCATGGATATTGGCTGGCTTGTGCATTTTACAACCATAATTCTGACGCATGTGACGTCGTAAATATACAATAAAATGAATAATCCAATAATATAACATAAATTGGAGAAACCATTTTACAATGATATTTGCAATGAGCTTGCCATGTCAGCAAATAATAATTTTATTTATAGATATTTATATAAAATAGTTTTCATGCGTTTTACAACCATAGCTACAATGCATGTGACACGTCAGTAAATACAAAAAAAAAAGATAATCCCATAACTAACATAAATCCAGAGAAACATATTTACAACATCATTTGCAACGAACTTGCCACATCAGCAAATAATAAATCTATTCATAGATATTCCAATAAATGGTATTATTCCAAAAAATCAAGTCTTGCACAATTTACAACCACATCTACAACAAACATGGTTTACAACGTCTTTTACAAGTACCGTTTACAACATCCTTTACAAGAAACAGGCCACGTCATTATATATTCAACAAAATGTAGTTTTATTAACAAATAACCCCCATAGTTTTCTAAATCAAAAAGAGTTTATGCACAATTAACAACGTCATGTACAACGAGCAAGCCATGTCAACAAACCCCGTTGTAAAATTCGTGTCAACATGCCATGTCAACAAATCCCCGTTGTAAAATTCGTGTCAACATGCCATGTCAACAAACCCCATTGTAAAATCCATGCCACATCATATTAGTTAGGAACCCTTGTTGTAAATGTTCAAAAACTTACAACAGTGGCTTTGAGTATAGTAAGAGTGTTGTAGTTTCCTCTAACTAAACTTAGACCCACTTGTAAAAGGTAGCCCCTCCTTGTAGTGATGTGCAGAGGTTCTCACTGACCAGGGCAAAGAATTCCGTGGGGAATTTCAAGACTTGCTTGATAGGAGCTTGATTGATCATCGACGCGTCGAGATCATCCTCAAGCCGATGGACTTCTTTAGCTTGGTGCAGACCTTCAAGCGGGCCTTGCGAAAGTATTGTCTCACAAATGACCCAAAGACATGGGATGAAGGGATGCCATACCTAGTGCTAGGGTACAAGGTGAGCAATCAAGTAGCCTTGAGCAATTTTTCACCATACTACTTGTTGTATGGGCGACAACCATTTTTGCCAAACGTGATGTAAGCAAGGCTACAAGCACCAGTGGATTGGTGCAATCCGGATGATTACCAACGAGACCTGGAAAGGCGGGCAGAGCTTTTCAAACGAATCATGCCCATGGCAATGGAGAACCTTGTCATAGCGCAACACAGGGATCAACTGCGCTATGCTTACACACGAGGAGGGACATGGAAACCCAAGGTGCGCAAGTTCGAAGTTGGAGATTATGTCCGCCAGCGGGCAACACCTTGGAGGTATCCACCGGCGAGTCATCTTGCGGGTCGTGCGAGTAGGCAAAGATGGAGTGCTTGAGCTCGAAGGATCCGATGGCGAAGATGGAAGGATCACCTCAAGAAGCTGCGCATGCCACTTACCCAATTTGGACCCTCAACTACGGCCTACAATGTGGCGTCCACCCAAAGACTTGGAGTGTCGGTTTGTGGACGTCGATGATGATGATGTAATGCTTCTTTGTGATCGGTGCAATAGGGGATACCACATGTTTTGTGTTCAACCACCTCTTGACGACATTCCAGGAAGATTGGTTTTGTGCACAATGCACTACATGAGGTGCGTCGTATAGTCCTACTAATGATAATGTTTTGACTTGGAGTCTCACATTATCGGGGATTGGTTTGCACCTATATACTGCGTATTAGATTTGTTTGCTTGGTTGTTGGTCGGGAAGTGCTTATATGAATTCAAGTGCTTACCTCGTCGGCGTATGTGTGATACGCCAAGAATACAAAAAAAAAGATAATCCCATAACTAACATAAATCCAGAGAAACATATTTACAACATCATTTGCAAACTTGCCACATCAGCAAATAATAAATCTATTCATAGATATTCCAATAAATGGTATTATTCCAAAAATCAAGTCTTGCACAATTTACAACCACATCTACAACAAACATGGTTTACAACGCCTTTACAAGTACTTTACAACATCCTTTATGCCACGTCATTATAAATTCAACAAAATGTAGTTTTATTAACAAATAACCCCCATAGTTTTCTAAATCAAAAGAGTTTATGCACAATTAACAACGCTATGTACAACGAGCAAGCCATGTCAACAAACCCCGCTAAAATTGTGTCAACATGCCATGTCAACAAATCCCGTTGTAAAATTGTGTCAACATGCCATGTCAACAAACCTTGTAAAATCCATGCCACATCATATTAGTTAGGAACCCTTGTTGTAAATGTTCAAAAACTTACAACAGTGGCTTTGAGTCAGTAGTAAGAGTGTTGTAGTTTCCTCTAACTAAACTTAGACCCACTTGTAAAAGGTAGCCTCCTCCTGTAGTGATGTGCGGAGGTTCTACCGACTGTGGCAAAGAATTCGTGGGGAATTTCAAGACTTGCTTGATAGGAGCTTGATTGATCATCGACGCGTCGAGATCATCCTCGCCGATGGACTTGTCAACGCTTGGTGCACCTTCAAGCGGCCTTGCAAAGTATTGTCTCACAAATGACCCAAGACATGGGATGAAGGGATGCCATACCTAGTGCTAGGGTAGGTGAGCAATCAAGTAGCCTTGAGCAATTTTTCACCATACTACTTGTTGTATGGGCGACAACCATTTTGCCAAACGTGAGGCAAGCAAGGCTACAAGCACTGTGGATTGGCGAATCCGCGGATGATTGCCTACGACCGGAAAGGCGTAGCTAAACGGATCATGCCCATGGCAATGGAGAACCTTGCCATAGCGCAACACAGTGGATCAATCGCTATGCTTACACACGAGGAGGGACATGGAAACCCAAGGTGCGCAAGTTCGGTTGGAGATTATGTCCATCGGCCGTGCAACACCTTGGAGGTATCCACCACAGAGTCATCTTGCGGGTCGTCGAGTAGGCAAAGATGGAGTGCTTGAGCTCAAGGATCCGATGGTCAAGATGGAAGGATCACCTCAAGAATCGCACCATGCCACTTACCCAATTTGGACCCTCAACTACGGCCTACAATGTGGCCCACCCAAAGACTTGGAGTGTCGTTTGTGGACGATCGATGATGATGATGTAATGCTTCTTGTGATCGGTGCAATAGGGGATACCACATGTTTTGTGTTCAACCACCTCTTGACGACATTCCCGAGGAAGATTGGTTTTGTGCACAATGCACTACATGAGGTGCGATATGTAGTTCTACTAATGATAATGTTTTGACTTGGAGTCTCACATTATCGGGGATTGGTTTGCACCTATATATCTGCGTATTAGATTTGTTTGCTTGGTTGTTGGTCGAGGAAGTGCTTATATGAATTCAAGTGCTTACCTCGCATGACCGCCATGCCGTGTGATACTAATCTCTGCACTTGGGTTTAGTGTTTGATTAGCATTAATTAATCTAATTACTTATCTTTAAGTAAGTAATTAGTGTTAATTAATCTAAAGTGCTTATGTTAATTAAGCTGATTAGTGTTAATTAATCTAATGTGCTTATGTTAATTAAGCATTGATTAGTGTTAATTAAACATGGTTAGCAATAGCTAAGTGGATAAGCTCAAGTAATATGCTTTGGCATATTCCTTGCATATTATAGTGTATTCTTAGGATACAATAGCTAAGTGGATAAGCTCAAGTAATATGCTTTGGCATATTCCTTGCATATTATAGTGTATTCTTAGGATATTTCTGGCATATGCTGATGCCAATAGGATATCTTAGAATATGCCGATGCTAGGGTCTAGTATATATAGACCCTTCCATTGAGGACAAGCTGATCATAGCTTGTCCTCTAGATATGCAATGCAAGGGTGTTGTGAGGAGGCCAAAGCTATGACCCGAGAGCGATGTGTGAGGAATTTGCGTGTTGTTCTCGTGGAGAGTGTGCCATGATGTGCGAGCTACTCCTCCCCGTTGTTATTGGTTTGCACCTATATATCTGCGTATTGATTTGTTTGCTTGGTTGTTGGTGGGAAGTGCTTATATGAATTCAAGTGCTTACCTCGACATTATGCCGTGTGATACTAATCTCCGCACTTGGGTTTAGTGTTTGATTAGCATTAATTAATCTAATTACTTATCTTTAAGTAAGTAATTAGTGTTAATTAATCTAATATGTTAATTAAGCATTGATTAGTGTTAATTAATCTAATGCTTATGTTAATTAAGCATTGATTAGTGTTAATTAAACATGGTTAGCAATAGCTAAGTGGATAAGCTCAAGTAATATGCTTTGGCATATTCCTTGCATATTATAGTGTATTCTTAGGATACAATAGCTAAGTGGATAAGCTCAAGTAATATGCTTTGGCATATTCCTTGCATATTATAGTGTATTCTTAGGATATTTCGCATATGCCGATGCCAATAGGATATCTTAGGAATATGCCGATGCCGAGTCTAGTATATATAGACCCTTCCATTGAGGACAAGCTCGGATCATAGCTTGTCCTCTAGATATCTGCAAAGGTGTTGTAGGAGGCCAAAGCTATGACTCGAGAGGCGATGTGTGAGGAATTTGCGTGTTGTTCTCGTATGGAGTGTGTGTTGTGCCATGATGTCATAGCTACTCCCTCACGTTATTGGTTTTACCTATATATCTGCGTATTAGATTTGTTTGTAGTTTGGTGAGTGCTTATATGAATTCAAGTTCTTACCTCGTGCGACAGGATCTTGTTAGCACATCGAGTTTCAGTGAGGAGTTTGCAAGTAGATAAGGAGAAGGTGTCACTGATAGCTGAGATGGACGCACCACAGACAGTGAAGCAGGTACGTGCTTTCATAGGTTTAGTAGGATATTAGAGGAGGTTCATCAAAGACTTCGCCAAAAAGTCAACTTTATTGACATAGCTGACGAAGAAGGACACACCTTTCGAATGGACAAAAGCTAGGTAAGAGGCTTTTCAGCAGTTGAAGGATAGCTTGGTGAGAAAAATAGTATCTTTGTGGAATTAGGAGAACTAGACCCATACACTTACCAACGGATACAAAAGAAGATACGTCGGATGATTGGCGCACTTATGCTCCAAAGAGCTGGAGTGCATCGGACGTCCGGCGCACTTATACACCAAAGAGGTTCAGTGCACCGGGTTTGTAGAGGATTGCGTCAAATACTTGTGCAAGCAAACACTTTTGTTGCTTTGATTGCACATACACACCATCGCTGCGCTCCAGAGCTCCGTCAATGCTCTTTTCAAACCCTGTAATTCAGAGCAATCCTGCGTAGGCACACCACAGCGTTACCTTGCAAGTACCAGCGGGCGGGGAATGGGCAAGGTAAAGGATGGTGAGGCCTCCTCAATCCTTCTTGATCAAACTCTTCGGAGCTTACATTTCTCCTTGTCAGTTAATCGCTTTCAACCTTAGTCTACCCACGGGTGGCTAATGATGCAAGTCAGATCTTAAATTCAAAATCTCTTGGCGAAGCTGGGCTATAGTTTGTCTCTGAACACCTAGCTGCATCAGACCTGTAGTGAGTGTGATAGTGGGTATAGACAGGTCCTTCTCCAAAGCCTCATTGAAATACTCAGCCATTTGGTCAAAATCCCAAGCTAAGGCGATTAGCCCTCTTTCTTTAGATACTCGCTAGCTCTCACTAGGGCTCGCAGTGGCTAGGTAGATGCTCTTTTATACTTGTATTCGATTGCATCCAATAGGCTTTCATTACTCAATGATAGATCATCTATTCTCTCTATTTTCTTGCTTTTTTGCAAAACATTGTGAAACATTGTCGTCTTCAAAAGGTTGGCCATCAGAAACCACCATTATACATGTCAAATTTTGGAAAATGTAGCTCATCTAAAAACCAAGGCCATGCATCTATACGTGCATCAAACTCGGATGAGCCGGAAATTTGGCACACCAATCGAAAAGATCCAGCTGCAAGTCAGCGGTAGGGGCACATAGAGTAAGGCCGAAAAGGTTTTACATGTTATATATAAAGCGAATATGGGAACATAACGTCAACTAATAAATGATTTTCAAAAATAATATTCATGATTTTATGCCTAGATACCAGGATGATTTAGAAATTTTTCTTACCATTAAAAATCAACACCCCATCCCGGTACTGATCCGCCCCTTGTTTGCTTAACAGTGGAGTTCTTACAAAGTTTTCAAAGCACCAAAAACAAGCAAACCATTCTAGTACTGATTCGACCCAAGAGTATTGAACCTTGGAGTTCTCAAAGCACCAAAAGCAAGCACCCCATCCTAGTATTGTTGATCCGACCCAAAAGTGCTATACCCAGGAGATCTCAAAGCACCAAAAGCAAGCACCTTGGTTGCTTAACAGTGGAGTTCTTACAAAGTTTTCAAAGCACTAAAAACAAGCAAACCATCCTAGTACTGATTCGACCGTATTGAACCCTGGAGTTTTCAAAGCACCAAAAGCAAGCACCCCATCCTAGTACTGATCCCACACAAGAGTGCTAAACCCTGGAGTTCTCAAAGCACCAAAAGCAAGCACCCCATCCTAGTACTGATCCCACACAAGAGTGCTAAACCTTGGAGTTCTCAAAGCACCAAAAGCAAGCACCCCATCCTAATACTCATCCGACCCAAGAGTACTAAACCATGGAGTTCTTATACTACTTGGTCTGTAGTAAACCATGGAGTTCTTATGCTACTTGGTCTGTACTAAACCATGGAGTTATTATGCTACTTGGTCTGTACTAAACCATGGAGTTCTTATGCAACTTGGTCTGTACTAAACCATGGAGTTCTTATGCAACTTGGTCTGTACTAAACCATGGAGTTCTTATGCTACTTGGTCTGTACTAAACCATGGAGTTCTTATGCTACTTGGTCTATCTATACCTTTACCAAGCGGATATACTTAAGGTAGATAGAAATAATAGATATATATATGCGCCGGACGTCCAGCGCATTCACTCCACCACTTCCATCGCGCTGGACGCCCGCAAGATTGGGGTCTCCAGAAAAAGGCATAAGCCTCACCTCGATGAACCTGAACCTTAAGAAGTCCTTGCCCATGGCCGCGTGCGTCTGAATAGCGAGGGGGTTGAAAGGATGTCTGAATAACGAGGGGGTTGAAAGGATGGCCTTCCTGCATGGGCAGTTCAAGCCAACAAGGCGACCTATAAGTGAGTCACGTTCTGCAAATGTTATCCTTGCGGTTCTTCTGATTTATTTTCAGAATATACCAAACTTAAAAAAATGATATCCTTGCATCCGTGTTGGCTCAGCAAGGGAAAACTACTTAGAACCTCTAATATGAAGTCCTGTCTTGATTTGTCTGTATAACAAGTTATGTAGACAAATCAGTCTCGCGGTTTTGACTGCTATCTCCGTCTGTGCTACAAATGAGCTATGAGCTTGAGTGCCAGTCCTTTGGAACAAAGGAGACGAGCCCTGACTTCAGGACTCTGCAATTCGGTCAAGCTCCGCTCTGAGCTGGTGAGAAAAATCCTCACTCACATCATCATCATCCCAATCGTCCTCCCATACCTGAGTTGCCTCTGTCTCTCCTACCTCATCATCCCAATCTGCGAAAGCGTGACAACATAAAATCTTGTTCTCAGCTACAATTGTACTCCACCCGAGCCAGGGCTTACAGAATTGCAAAATCCAAAGAGGTGGTTCAGCCTTAGCCTAAAAACCCCCCCTCCGCCTCCCCCTCTCCCCGAGGCAAAACACGCAGAAGACTCAGCATGTCAAAGCCAAACAGAGAGCATGGAGACGCAGGAGCCTACAAGCTCCGCGAGCAAGAACCTCACCTTCCGTCTCGAACTCCTCAAACTCGTCATCGTCTTCAAGAACCTCCAGCTTGATATCCTCGGAAGCCAGCGCAGGCTCATTGCCCACAACCGCTTGAGCATCAGCCGGAGTAGCCGCCATAAGCTTGATCGACTCCGCCAATTGACGATACCGGTTGTACTTCAACTTGATCTCGATGGCAAGCTTTAGGGCATACAGCAACAAGTTTCCCCCCAACAGTCCTTCTAAACGACGCGGCTATATACAGGCTTTAATTCCAGGGTTTCGTAATCATAGATGTTGCTCATGTCGCTCCAGCCTGCCTTTGGCGGTTCACCTTGGCTGTTCACAACCGAGGCTTAGGTGCACCTTCCTGATCTGGAGTCTTCCGAGGCTTAGATGCAGCTTCCTGATCTGGAGTCTTCCGAGGCTTAGATGCAGCTTCCTGATCTGGAGTCTTCCGAGGCTTAGATGCAGCTTCCTGATCTGGAGTCTTCCGAGGCTTAGATGCAGCTTCCTGATCTGGAGTCTTCAGACTAACAAGGTGAACAAATACATATGTGTTTGCCAGCAATGAATCGTTTATGGGCACTCTGCAACAAATTAGGGCATGGGGCAAGGACTTCTTCTCCGGGTATACCTTTGCGCACACGCGCCCTCAGAGAGACTCTGGTGCAAACTGCAGCCTGACTGCTTCTAATAAGCGTAGTAAGGTTGTATTTTGTACAAACAAGCAGATAAGATGCTTGTTCATAAGATTGTCTCGTAGGCACAAGCAGGACTGTAAATCCGGTCGTAGTCTAAATCTGTATTCTACTGGAATTCTTTATTGAAGGGAGAAGATGTGGGATAGCCCATCCAGTAGAGGACATCAAAGGGATCCCAAGGGCCGCTAAAGAGAGGAGCAACTGAGCTCCATCCCTGAAGTCACCTACTCCGCCACCAATGTCGTATGAGAGGCACGAACTGCTCATGTACAACCGAGGTAGAAGAAATGCTGTTGAAGGGTTGCCGTCAATTTAACAATCGGTCGTTCCTTAGGTTGGGCCCGGTCGGCCATGCTCACAACCCCGAAAACAAACCGGCTACTGTTGTCCATTCGCCTGCATCCACGGACTGATAAGGAACACGTGGAAGTCCGGACAGGCGCAATGAATTTTATAATCGATCGTTGCTTAGGCGCTCTGCCACGTGAGGAGCTACCTAGTGTTAGTCTGGCTTGTCTCCGACCCACTCCCCTCTTCGTCACGTTGCGAATTCGCCAAAACTGTGAAGATGTTTCAACAGTTACAGAACAACATTGAGATTAAGAGAGATATTGTCGGTCACGTCTGCACAGTGGAAGTGCACTGTCGTCAGCCCATTCCGAGCTTCGCCTTACAGCTCATGGAGCTACAATTGTAATAAACAAAATGGCACATATTCTACCTGAGAATCCTCACCTGTTCGAGATGGGGAGCGAGACCGCAGGTCACGCTAAGAAGCTTTTACGACAAAACACGCAGAGCCGGGAGATCAGCAGTTCAGAGGGCTCGGGCCTTCGAGCTCTCTGCCCCGAAGCATCTGCTGGCAGCTATCTCTAGAGAACTTGCCACCGTCACTCCTTCAGCTTGGCGACGATATCTGCTGCAAGTTCATCCATGTTTGTATCCTTCATCTTCCTGAAGGGTCTAGGCATATCCTGTTGTTAACATCACATCAAAACATAATCGTCAACATTCGCCACAAACACCCACGACACAGTAATTTCAACTGGAATTTCTCAAGGGTTTACCAGCAGGGATATAAACGTCTGCCCGCCCTCTTCGCGAATCTCAAAACATCCCTTCCTTGGCTGGCGAAATTGACAGCACAGATATCAGTCCACCTTATCAATCGTACGTACCTAGAAGACCTCAAGCCTCCAGAGTACGTTAGTCACCAGTGGATCTGAATGCACATCTCGCAAAGAAGAAGAACAGGGTGAACCTTGTCAGGGTTGATGGAAATTTTAATATCCGGATAGGCCTCCTTCAACGCCTCCTCTATTTTCAAAGCTCTGGTTTTGAAGGAGTTGCATTGCTTGCTACACAAGCACAGTTCACAGGCCCTCATAAGAGCCAAGACCAGCAGACGCATGAAAGAGGAGAAGCACATTCTCGGTAACAAATTGAGAAGAAATAGCCAAAATGCAGATGGTATAGAAATCAAACCAATGCTCAATGACAATGTGCTTGGGGACTGATGTCGCCTTGATATCTTCTTCCTCAGCCATGGGGCTCTCCAGAGGAGAGGAGGGTGGTGACGCCTCTCCGTCAGCACTCTCGGGCTCAGACCCAGGGGAAGATGGCGGAGTAGGTGTTTCCTCCTTCTTGGCGGCCTTCTTCTTGGGAGCAGCCTTTGCCTTCGGGGCAGTCTTCGTTGGTGCCTTAGATTTGGCCGGCTTCGCTGCAGGCTTCTTCTTGGGCGGGGATTTTGGCGGAGGTTGTGCCTTAACAACCTTCGTTGGAGGCTGAGAAGCAACGACCTTGGCTGCTGCCTTGACCGTCGAAGCCCTGACCGGACCTGTCCTCTTCACCTTTTTGGACGAGACCTCAGTGTCTTCTGCAGGCGCAGAAATCTTGGCGGGTGCGGCTTTGCGCTTGGGAGCCATTATCGTGGCTCCCTCTCTCCGGCCACCCGCAAGAGTAAAGGTGCAGAAACCTAGGTCAGAGCTGCACACGGAACCACACGGCGTTCTGCAAGCAAACAAAGTGATGAACCACGAATTACACCACGTCAAAAGACGACGCACCAGATGACCGGACAACAGTGCCCGGTGAACCTGTGCCACAAGACACACCAATCGCAGCTGGGACAGTAAACCTAAACAGTCTTCGTTGCCAAAGACTCCAAAACCAAAAAGCGCGAGGAGCTAGCTAGCCACCAGAACCAAATAGGCAGTAACCTGAGCTTCCACTAGCACGAAGAAGGAGAAACATGGAAGGTGCAGTACCAAGCTCAGAACAAAACACGGGAAGATCGGAGAACCAGCTGCTACAATGATTCAGACACGAGAACAGCAGCCGGCAGCTAGCACAACCAAAGGGAGTCCCATCACTCATCAGGTCACCGTTCTGTGAAGCAAGCCTGCCAGCAACACAGCATTCCCGCTTCCCAGAATGAAGCGACAGGAAACGAGCAATCAGGCACTCCACATCTCCGCTTCTTCGACTACACTCAAACTTTCTCCTCACAGGAGACAGAACAGTATGTGGCACTACCCACCAAGATGGCGATGCTCCAGGCGCGTGAGGTACGGGCGGCGGAGCAGGCAGCCGCAACCCAGGGCTGCGCTCGATGCGCTTCCACGGGACTGGCTGCTTGAGAAGAATCAACATCCACGAGGGAGGAGGTCCCAAGTTTGGCGAGGCAGCCCAGAATGGCGGAACCGCGGGCAGCTTTCCCGCTCCCACTGCACCTCCCTCGGTTCGAACTTGCCTTTTACCATGGATATCTCTAGGTACGGCTATGGTCCCCAGACATCAAGTTTTCAAAACGGTTCATAAATTGCTTTACGCCCCAACACGCACTAAGTACATACATGCCCATGTACCTAGTCCTCCTTGGCCCTATGGTGGCTGCTCCCCACCGCCACCCTCAATGGAGATGATGGGACTTCCAATCTCTACATATGTATATAAAGTCTTATACTTAATATATATTTATATTTAGTATACTTACTTATACTTATATGAGAAAGGTATATAGAATTAATCACTAACGAGCGGTTGTGGGAGGATACAGGAGAAAAGCAATAGTGAGAGGGAGCGATAGTAGTTGCAGCATTGCCCTTCATCTTCGGAAGCGAAGCCCATAGGAACTGAAGGGCATTAGTTCATTTCTTGTTGGAGCATTGCCCTTCATCTTCGAAAGCGAAGCCCATAGGAACTAAAAAGCATTAGTTCAGTTCTTGTTGGACCACGCGCTCTTCACCATCGGGGAGGACATGGAGGTACGTGCGTCCGCTATTTGATGAACATTGCACAAGCAATCCGCTCATGACAAGTCTATCTGAATCATGGATGCATTGCAATTAAACATCGCCGACTTTGAGCAACGGTAGGTGCTATGCCGTGTACCATAGAGTTGCGGCTGGAACTCGATTACGTCAGTTGATGATCACCATCTACGATGTCGGGCAAGATATCGATGAGATCATTGGGCCCGCGCTGCAGCTCATCGACGACCACAATCCTGCTCAATACTTGGTGAGAAAGCAGGCGGACTAGACCGACCACATCCTTCAGGCTTTTCATTGCGGGATCAAGCCTGACTGCACCAAAGCCCCTCTCCTCATACATCCCTACCGACACCTCGACCGCACTAGGAACCTTTATTTATTATATAGAGGGAGAGGAGGAGTTTCTCTACATCAATGGTGAGCCGTTGCTCTACTAACGGGTATATGCTTGCTCCAAACGAACCAAAAGCTCTTCTTTGTTTCGTGGTGTGTGGCTTCACTTGTATGAAAGAAAACCCTATCCTTTACAATAGGGCAAGGTCCAAAGACAAAATCCTTCCCAACCTGTTAGAACATCTCCAAGTTGAAGGACAATTCTCAGCCTTTTAACATCTAAAATAATGGTAAGGACGGCTCTCCTTTACATGAGAAGAGTCCCTTCCCTTTAGAACAAGCAGCTAGCAAAAAAACCAAATTCCGAGGGTGGACATGAAGGGCAAGGAACTTCCCCAGTCCTGGGACATTTTAGATGTGGTGGTGATTCATTGCAATTGATATGGCACAAAGACGTATGAGAACCATTCATATGTGGTGGTGATTCATTGATATGGTATAGAGACTAGTATCAGCATAGTCCCTCAATAAAAAGGGTCTTTGTGCTTGACTCGGCGACGGGCACTAAGCAGGGGATCCTACGGGGGTGCCCTCTTCGCCATTGCGCATTTTAAGGCACTGTCGATCACTACCTCCTTGGTTTGGGAGTGTCTCTATCCGATAGTAGCGGACGATACTCATCTCCTAGGACCGGGGGATAAGGTCGAGGAAGCTTTCGAACTCTTCTCCTTTGGAGCTCAGTTGCCTTGGATTGAAGGTCAAGATCTTGAAATGCAAGGTCTGGTCCCCGTCATACCAAAGCATCTGGATCGAATATTGATATCAGAGACATTTATTTTAGCATACGGGTTTTCTTTGCAAGGGATAGCACTCTACAAGTCCGTACGCAGGAGCTCATCAAGACAAAGTTGTTCGAACTTCAACATCTACCTCGCGTGCAAGAAGATAATAGGGTTGAGGAGATCACGGTAGACCATTGTTTGGAGCCAATATCTCTTCTGGTAGGTACCTTCCTTCGAACGCATTGCTATTGTCTGTCACCCACCACTGGACAACAAATTCGCAATGGACCAAAATGTTGTTTCAGATGAAAACCCTGAAATTAAGAATGGAGTAGAAGTGCAAGCAGGCGCCGATGATGATGGACATCCGACTTGCAGTTCAGTTCCAATCGTGACAAGGACCCGCGGCAGAGGCAATGGGACGGCGAGTGCTACTGGTGCTTTTAAAGGCATGTTTGATGATAATCCGGTACTAGGTCACCACCAAAAGAGACGGAAATACCGTAAAAGATAAAAAGGGGATAGGGTGTTCTTCGTCGCATTAGGGCATATGATAGATATATGAGAGCGGTCTAGGTGCACCTCCATCGATGTCTGCTACTTGTTATTTCGTCGGGAGGTCTGGCACATCCTCAGACCTCCAAAAGGACATGTTTCCCCATTAGAAGATCATTTTTCGTGTTCTTTTTGCACAGTGCGTGAACAAGTTTGCGCTTAGCATTGTTTAGGTGCACACTTGTGCGCGCCTAGGCCCCCCTGGAATACAAAAACATAGAGAACCACACAAAATGCAGAAACTGCGGACATGACGAAATTATGGAAGAATGAGGTCAATGACCCTTCATCACGTCGACTAAATCGCCATGAACCTGATTAGAAGGTGTCAGCTCGGTGTAAATGACTTGAGAGGAAGTGGCACCGGAGCTGAGAATACCAGAAACCAATGGATGAACACCTACAAAAAACAACAAAAACCAAAACAACTTGAGTTTTTGGCAAAATAGGGTTGGGATTTTTTCCAAAACCCCTTTTGACAGGAGAAACCCCTTTCTACACATACGCTATTACTTGTTCCACAAGTGAGGGAGAGGGATGACGATGAAGATGAGCCTACGGCCAAGAGAACATAGGCCATCCTGTTGAAAGAGGAAGAACCAATAAGACAGCAAGGTAAGAGGGGGGACCCATGAAAGGCCCCTAGATTTAGCTTGAGACATGGGCATGATGCCACTTGGAGAAGACTATCCTTAGGGGGGAGGCAAGCATAAATGCTCATCAGCCAAGTAGTGGTGTGTAGGATAGGTAGGCAAATGCTTTAGTAGGAGTCATTAAGACTCAAGTGGGTGAAGACCACTGGAATAGATTTATTTAGGATGAATCGGTGAACCCGGTTTTCAGGACTTAAAGACTGACGGTAGGAAACATTAAAATAGTGTGTGAGGCGGCATAGGGGAGGCATGCCAGGAGGAGGTCGGATGTGAGGCCCCTCCTATAAGAGGAAGGAATTTTGTGAAGTAAAGTATCGTATCTTGCTCCCAACCTCTTGAGTATTTTGCTTTGTGTGCAGGAATTTCGTGCCAGCTACAAGCTAACGTATTGCCTAGTAGAGAGGGAGTCCGTGGCGATCAGAGTGCCAAGTGGAGGGCTTGCTCCCTGCAAGCGCCCCTGCCAGTTGCTCCCCTTGTGAAGGGTTGTTGTGTGAATTGCTTTGCTTTGAGTGTGTGGCGATGCTCAAGGAACTCTCGGCTTGAGGGTAATTATAAACTGCAGGGAAAGACTCCCCGGAGGTTCTCGTTGTCTGGTGCAAACCACATAGCAACCGGCCCAAGGAAGAACTTGTTGATTCATGAGCGATCCCCAGGCAGTTGTGCCGTAAGGGCGAGTCGGAATCAATGAGCCAGCAAGAGGTGTTAAAATAAGAGATTGTGGAAGGAGAGGAAGTAGATGTGTAGGAGCAAAAAGAGCGTTAGTGATTGAGGAAGTTGAGTAGAGGATTAGAGTGTAGGAAGTAGCAGAAGGCCCAAAGCAGAGCCCACGGGATGAATCCCAATTCTGCAACAGGAAGGCGCTCCCATCGTTGAAGGAGTTAGTAACTGCCTTAGAGGTGGGGACAAAATCGCGGCGTGGGTCTGGGAGTCCCTGGGCGCCCGTGGTGGACTCCTTTCCTTTGAGGCATGGCCTTCGGTTGTGTTGTGTTATTGTAGGTCGAGAGTTGGTGAATTTTTTGAGCAATGCAAGTGAGGTTTCGTCCCGTGCGTTACTGAGGAAACCTTGCATAATGATGGAGTGTGTATTTTGATAAAGGACTCGTGTCCAGATAACCGCGCGTTGTGAAAGGGGGGCTCAACGCCTTCCGAATTATGTGTCTTGGGTGATCTTGCACGTGCACGACGAGGACGGTACGTGCAGGAAGTTGCTTGATTTTGACAACCGTGTTGAAGGGACATGAGGATGCTTGCAGATGCCTAGCAAGGGAAGGGGGCGAAGAAGTGACCAGAGGAGATCACCCCTACCTGTGACTGCAAGAGATTTGAGGGCTGCAAGGAGAAATCGGTTGTGAGAAGAAAGTACTGCTGCAGCAACTTGTCGACTTTAGGAAGAAGAAGAGATACAGGCGCTTGAGGAAGAAGCCGCCTTTGCTCTTGCCTACAAGGGCAGGACAAGTAAAGGCATTGAAGTCACTAACAGTGAAAGGAAGGAGGTCATCGAAGGAGAGCTGGTTCGTTAGGGAGAAGGTCCAACTCCTATAACTGAGATTTCCAAATGCAAGTTATGGCCACGATCTGGTACGTCCTCCTCACTCTCCACGTTGGGAATTCTGGAGTGGTGGACCAAGCTCGACTTCAAGCGAGATAGAAAGTGAGGAAGGCGAGGTAAGCAGTGGATAATTTTATGCATGGTCTGAGGATCTTGCAGCACGCCTTGATCGGATTCTTTGCTCAACTTACGACTTTGCAACGCCCGAGGAGACACCGCACCAAAACCGTGCTCAAGTCTTTGTGCAAGACATCCCGCTTGCATGGAACGTTGGTTAGTGGATTTACCTGCAGGAGGAGGAGGGAGCGCGAGTTCATTGAGAGAAGCTGGGACAAGCAACATGAGTGGAGCTGGAAGAGGCGGAGGTTTGCCCCTACCCCACAGTCGCTAGCAATACGTCAAGTTTGGAGAGAAGAAGAAGGGCGATGACGCGGAGACGCACAAAGGCGCCTTTGTGCGCACTTTTGAGCATGTATCCCACGCTAACTTGGAGGACACTGTGGCGGATCGCCTGCGCAATTTCCTTGGGTTATTGAGGGGCATCAAAGATGGTACATCCGAACTTATGATGCAAGCGCACCCGTGGACTGGGATGCTTTGAAGGCAGCATTTGTAAACCGTTTTTGAGGGCTCTACTACGCTCACCATACCTTGGCGAAGCTGAGAACTCTTTGCAGGAAGAAGAGGAAGTCCTTGTTTGATTATGTTGAGCGATTTTACGGGTACTTGGACCGGGTTCCGAAATGTGCACTAGTGGCGCCGAGAAACCCTCCCACGTCAGGTTACTTACAGGAGCAAGCGCTGGATTGGTTTGTAAGCAGATTGTCAAGAAGAATGGAGGTACATTGTCGCCGAGGGACTAAGACGTTGGCTGGAGCGCCAATTCATTTAGCATAAGAGTGGGAGTCGGCAGAGAAAGCCTATGAACAACGAATGAGGAAGGACTTGGAGAAAGTCAAGAAGAGACAAGAGGAAGCGCGCCTTTGGAGAAGGAGAAAAGCAGTTCGATGAATGAAGAAGGAGAAACGTCTGCTGTAGGAGAAGGAATTGCGGATCAAGCTCGACTTCAAGCGAGATAGAAAGTGAGGAAGGCGAGGTAAGCAGTGGATAATTTTATGCATGGTCTGAGGATCTTGCAGCACGCCTTGATCGGATTACTGCTCAACTTACGACTTTGGGCAACGCGTCCGGAGGAGACACCGCACCAAAACCGTGCTCAAGTCTTTGTGCAAGACATCCCGCTTGCATGGAACGTTGGTTAGTGGATTTACCTGCAGGAGGAGGAGGGAGCGCGAGTTCATTGAGAGAAGCTGGGACAAGCAACATGAGTGGAGCTGGAAGAGGCGGAGGTTTGCCCCTACCCACGTGCAAGTACAGTTTGGAGAGAAGAAGAAGAAGGCGATGGCGCACAAAGGCGCCTTTGTGCGCACTTTTGAGCATGTATCCCACGCTAACTTGGAGGACACTGTGGCGGATCGCCTGCGCAATTTCCTTGGGTTATTGAGGGGACATGCTCAGCATGGTACATCCGAACTTATGATGCAAGCGCACCCGTGGACTGGGATGCTTTGAAGGCAGCATTTGTAAACCGTTTTTGAGGGCTCTACTACGCTCACCATACCTTGGCGAAGCTGAGAACTCTTTGCAGGAAGAAGAGGAAGTCCTTGTTTGATTATGTTGAGCGATTTTACGGGTACTTGGACCGGGTTCCGAAATGTGCACTAGTGGCGCCGAGAAACCCTCACGCCGGTTACTTACGAGAATAGGTTGGTTTGTAAGCGGTTGTCAAGAAGAATGGAGGTACATTGTCGCCGAGGGACTAAGACGTTGGCTGGAGCGCCAATTCATTTAGCATAAGAGTGGGAGTCGGCAGAGAAAGCCTATGAACAACGAATGAGGAAGGACTTGGAGAAAGTCAAGAAGAGACAAGAGGAAGCTGAGCGCGCACTGGAGAAGGAGAAAACGGTTCGATGAATGAAGAAGGGAGAAACGTCTGCTGTAGGAGAAGGAATTGCAGATCAAGTAGAAGCCTTGACCAAGCGATTAACGGAATTGGAAGTCAAGAATGTGAAGAATCAAGTCACATGAAGATCGCCCTCTCATGCAAGATAGTTTGTGTATTGCTCAATTTATCATCAATCGGAACACACCAATAGGGAGTGCATTCGAGCACCACGCCATAGTCTTTGGCAATGGAGAATAGGACGACGTCTCAGACTGCGTCATGTATAGCAATACGCTGCCCACCAATTGGACAATGAGCTAAGGGGGTTCCACAGTTGTTGAGGGGGACCCCATAGCTGCAGGTCATGAGAGAACAGGCCAGAGGTTGGACCAGGCCTAGGCGGAACCCTATCACAATAAAAAATGAAGATGGATAAAAAGTCGGAAGGCATGCAAGGTCGGGCCAGAAGTAAGGAACCTGCTCCCCTCCTCAAACAAGATCGGAGGTGAGCTCGAGTGGGTTGAGCAAAGGAGAAATCCAGAAGTAGCTGGGCCTATTGTGCTTGCCCATGCTGCTAGCTGCTTCTCTTGGAGAGAGGTGTGAAGCTCACGGAAGCCATCTGCAAGGAATGAGGGAAAAGGAGGCATAATCTCCCCAGCTTGAGAGGATGAAAAGCCCCTAGTCGACCGTAAGGACACTTGCAGGGGGAAAGCCCCTCCTCCACGCCCAAGACGAAACCCTCCAAGATGCAAGAATCCCTTATTAGGAAGCGAGAGGCCAAGGTAAGGATAGAGAGATCCCAGCTTCCAAGAAAGACCGCCAGCACAGAGGCCTCCGTGGCCAACAGAGAACTGTGTGGTTGTGCCCCCAAACGGGATAGGTAGGGATGCTTGCCACCACGTAATATCCTAAGCAATACACTCAAAGGTACCTAGGCTAATGATGTCAACCAAAGCTTGCATGACTTGGTTCTCGAAGTCCCTCAGGCTAGATAGAAATGCCAGAGAGGGACGCATATATTGAACCAGGTAGCCGGACGACGCATAAAGCACGAAGAAAGGATACCAAAAGCCACTTGTGGATCTCCTAACAGAGAAAGGTCGCAAATGTGGGCCAAGTCCTCCTTCAAAGCTGCGTCTACGTACTCCAATATAAAGTCAAGGGGCCCCACTGGAACCTCTAAAACGCGAAGTCCCTACACAGAAAGAATATTTCCCCCAACATTTTAAAGAGACATCGCATAAGAAATCCAAGTCTTCAACTTCTGCAATCCAAAAATGATGAAATACTTTAATTATTAGGGCACTATTCATTAGGGTTTCTATGAATCCCTAGAATTAATAATTAATTAATTCTTATGGTGAGAAGTAGTTACATTAGTTATTTATGGTTAATTGGTTAAAACAACCTATAACCACCTACTTCATATAAACTCAATGTACTTTCTATTATGATTTATCAATGCATAAGATCCTTTGAAAGTTCTTGATTCTCTTCATGGTATCAGAGCACTCTTGCTCTCAAATTGATCATGCAACTACAAGCATCTAAGGAGCTCCTCTAGGAAGCGACATCTATCTAGGATTTTCATAGAAATGGAGTTTGCTTTTCCTAGAATTGCTCCCTTTGAATGCATTTCATTTGTGTACACATTTCTTCTCTAACAATGTGTCATTATGCTAATCCTTTGTCTAATCTCATGGATTTCCTCATCCCTAGAAAGAATAGGCATAGGATTAAGAGAAGAGAGAGATCTACAAAGCAGGAAGCCCAGATTAAGAGCCATCAGGTTAGATGAAATAGAGAACTTGGTGTAATTGATAGAGAAATTGATAGAACCTCTATTTATATCTCTAATTTCATTGCCTCTATTCTAATTTCACAATCTGATCAAGGGGAATTTATCAAACTCTCTAGACGTAGTTTGTTAGAAGTTTTCAGCCTCATTCAGGTAAAAGCTATTGAATTAGCCCTTAATCACGTACCTAATTTGCGTGCTGGCCATATTGCTTCCTCATCTACAAATTTGCAGTCCTATACCACATCTGAAGTAGTTGCAAAAATTAGATTAGAAATCCATCATTTCCAAAATTCTATTATTAATCACATAGAACCTTTAAGACAAAGTCTGTGACCTTTCTAGAGGATTTGATAAATTGAACATTTCTGTATCTAGATTTTCTGATTCCGATTCTCTGGTAACAAATAATAAATTTGGACAACCTTTTAAATCTAGTAGTAACGAGTTATTTCCTTACAAACTCAAACCCTGTGACTTCAAGGGTCAAATCCTACATTTTAGATCAAAGTTGTCCATTTTAACTGACATGATCTCTCAGCAGCAATCAAGTAGCAGATGCCCATTACCTTCATCAAGTTATGAAGCAGAAGCTGATGAAGAGCGCTTCCTACGAGGCGGCAATTTAGTTCTGTAAATCAACTACAATGGTTGGAGTGATCAACGAGGAAGAACAAGCTGCTCCTAATCCCCCGGTGGGTAATGATAATGCTAATACTTCATTGCATTATCATTATAGTGACAGCTGCAGAGAGAAAGATAGATTCAATGGAAAAGATTATGACATCTGGGCATTGAGAATGAGAGGAGCTTTGCAGCAAAGAGACCTTCGGGGTATCGTCGATGGATCAATTCCAAGACCAAACACCTGATTTGAATGTGAACTTCAACCTTCCTGGGATGCCAGGGACGAGAAGGCACAAGACTTATTGGTTAGTGGACTTTCTCAACATATGGTGAGACATGTTGCACACGCAAAGACCTCCAAGGATATGTGGACTCACCTTGCTCAATTATATTCATCTAGAGATGTAATGAGTATTGTTGCAGCCTCACCTAATTTCCGCAACCTCTCAATGAAGGAGTCTGACACCATCGAATACTATGTTAATGCTTTTCGAGTGGCACGATCTCAATTGGAATCTGCAACTAGCGTACCTATCACAGAGATGAAGGCTTATGCCATCCTCTTATCTTCCTTGCCACCTTCTTATAGGCCCTTTATTACCACTCAAAATGCAATGATTCGCAATGCAAGAAAAACTGCTGATGAAGATCCTGATGAAGAGCCAGACATCAGTGTTTCTGAACTCATTGGAGCATTGCTACGGGAGGAGGCAAATAGACGTCACCCAAGTGATGTACACTAAAAGGGGGAGAGGCAGAGGCCGAGGTCCCACTTCCTCGCGACCCCAATATAATTCTCAACTTGGAGAATCTTCATCTTCTTTCACACCTATAAGAGGTAACAAGA
Organism: Anthoceros angustus; assembly: GCA_010909165.1. Taxonomy (NCBI): domain Eukaryota; kingdom Viridiplantae; phylum Streptophyta; class Anthocerotopsida; order Anthocerotales; family Anthocerotaceae; genus Anthoceros; species Anthoceros angustus. The sequence goes on from MU008178.1 coordinate 1,097,877, forward strand.
AGCGTGGAGTTATTTGCAATTGGTGCAGAATTCCAAATCATTTGAAGAAGGATTGTCACAAAAAGAAGAACGGGGAACCTAGGAAAGAGGCCCCGCCGGGAGCAAATGTTGTTGCGAAGAATAAGGCATCTTCCTCAACTCCCGCTATACTCACTGTATGCTTGGCTTCTTCCAAGCCTTCCAATCCTCATTGGTACTTGGACAACATTGTCCAAGTACCAATGACTCCATCGGGCACAGCTTCCAGCTGGTTCTGGCTACCTGGGGTCAAAGCAAAGTACCGGGTCACACTATTGCCAGTGGTGCGGACATCATCTTGACTACAATTGGCCCTCTCTGTTCTTGGCACAACCAGGTCCGGCGTTTGAAGCACATATTGCATCACCCAAGGTTGCACCGGTGGCGGAGAAGCGGCGATGATGTGCATTGTCCGGTGGGGTTTTACGAACATGAGTGTCCCCAAGAGTGGGAGCGTCGGAGACATTGGGGAAGCGACTATACGTACCTACGGAGAAACCACAACAATTGGAGTGGGCATGTGATGCGACGAACTTGAGCATAAAACACAATTTTGGCGGTGTGCACTCACGGAGAGTCTTGGAGAAGTTTTCTAGCTGCACAGGGAAGATGGCTTCAATTCCAGCACCCACATACCCTATACCATCTTTCAAAGCGGTCTTCCAATTGCTTGAAGTCATTCGATTGATGGTACTCTTTGTCCACTCTAGCTCTGGTCTAGCCAGTGTTCCAATTAAGCGCACTCGTAAAAGGCCACCCTTTGGCTTTCAGCCATTGCGGAGGAACTTGCAGCTTGCAGTCTACTCTGGGGCAGATGACATGGAGCTGGAATGCCTGAAAAAGACAGGCATCATGGAAGCTATGCCCACATGGGAGGAAAACAAAATCGTTGCATGCAAACCACCTGCAGACACACAGCACATTTACATGGTACATCTTAGAACAACAACAAGAACATCAAGGTTTCACGAGTCACGAGCACTAACCTCCCACACGTAACAAAGGGTTATTTGAAGAGGCCCATTTGGCCTCTTGCGAAGGCGAGGAACCCATTGTGGCAGTGCTTCTTCAACGACGGGTTATACAATCGGCAAAGGTTTCCATGGTACTCATGGACTACACTACACCTTTGATCTAGCACCTCATGCTTTTTTTGGAGGGCTAGAAGGGCACTTTCATGTGCCACCACTTGCGTTGCTCTTTCACACGAGCAAGCGGCATCCTCGGCACTGCCAAATCGTCCGACGTTAATAAGTAGTGGTCAGGTACATTGTTGGGCACAAGAGGTGATCTCACAATTACAAACCTGGGTCGAGATGACGCTCTTGACACGAGCAATCACAAAGTCGAAGCACCAACCGAGCTGCCGTCAACTTATTTTGCTCGCAACGCCTTTGCGGACAATGCCTCCTCTTCCTCGCTTGTGCAAGGAGCAATGCAAGCTCCCCTTCACTTTTGTGGCCACGTCAGCGTTTGCCAAGCATGGTGCGGAACAAGGAACCCATTAGAATGTACAAATTGTTCACCAAGTTCCCGGATCAATGTCCACCACGTGGTAAAGTGATCACCACGGTCATCGATGACCAAGCGGTCAACGAACCAAAGCAGTCCGATATGGGTAATTGGTCGTGGCCTAGTGACCAGCAAAGCAGGAGGTGTGCAAGTAGCACAACTCCGCCCTGGATATATTTTCACACATGGACGATGGGGCAAAGCGCCACAAGTGAGACTCATGAAGAAACATTGAACACAAAACACACAAGTGCGTACATGAACACACAAAAGGCGGATATGACTAATGGTCCTCTAATACAAGGGTACCAAAAACCGGCCTAGGCATGCGCGGACAACAAGCGTGACGGGCACCCTTCAATGCACAGTCACCAAGGAGAACTAACTGGCGGATCGGCTTACCACGCCCTTACGGTGGCGGCGAAAACCAAGGATGGAAACTTGGGCGGCATGAAAAAAGCGGCTTCCGGAGGCATCGCAAGATCCCATCTATTGAAAACCAAAAACCAATAGCATCCGGGTTTCACAACATATGTAGAGCCGGCAGACATACCAAAACTCTTAAGTGACCGAACCCTTCACGCCTACCTCCCGGCAACCTTCTAGAAGAGCAGATGGCAACAGCACGAGTACACCATAACATCCACGGTACAACCAGCAGCCGAGACCTTAGCACCATCATACGAGCAAGCGAGTTGCACCGCTTGCAACCACTAACACCCCACCGATTTATGCCGCATGCGAGATGAAGTGGGATAAGAGCACAGCGGAAATCGGATCCAAGCAACGTTAGACAACTAGCACCCCGGACCACCACCTATGCTTAAATTCGGTAGCCACACATGGGCATACGATGCACCAAGCCCTTACGGATCGGCGGCGAAGAAGCGGAGCAATGGGCAGCAGCTAGCGCTCAGTTACCAGCACATCGACCAACCCATATCACGGCACCCCATACATCGCCAGAAATCGCCGGCGATGCTGCGGCAAATCTATTCAACCTCCATCCACCACTAGGTTAGCACGATCACGACGAATTAGCTTAAATCCAACATCCACGGTGCGAAGATTACCACCGGCACCACCAACACCGTCGGCGAGATAACAACGGCTAGAACGCTAGAATAAAGCAGGACATCACCGGAAAGAGGTGAGCCACGAAGATGGGCACAAAACGAAACAACGGCCCGGATAAGTGCACAAAATCACCGATTGAAAACCATGCGCCCGGTAAGGAGAGCAGCGCGCAAAAAGCGCGCATCACCAAGCCCTCTACCACGAGATTAGAACACTAGAATAAGAAGGTGGGCATCGGCCTCAAAATAGGAAAGCACATCCAAGATGGGCGCATAAGAGGAACAAAATCAGCGACGGCCCCTAGCGCACGAAATCACACGTTGGCGAACCAAGGCGGCCTCTAGCGGGAGAAGCGGCAAAGAAGCGTGCACCAGCACCCACATTACAAGCAACATTACAAGCAACCCATACCAGCACCCCATACATCGCCAGGAAATCACTAGCACCCCATCCTTCAGCCAATATATCCAGACATGCATCCACAACTAGGTTAGCACCACCGCCACAGGTGCCCCAACATCAGCAACCGTCCACCCATGTCGAGTCCCGATACCCCGCCCATGTTGTAAAGTGGCAACACCTCACGCACGAGAGCGAACCTTTTGGCGATGTCTCTAAAAGTGCGGTTGGCTGCTCATTGGAATCGTGTAAGCGCCCGCCCGGCGTCACCAAATGCGGCCTCCACTCCTGTCGACTCCCTTCCACCTCGTGATCACCTGGAATAGAAGAGGCTTTAGAAGCCTTAGGAGGTGAGACAGAGGAGGGGGAGCAGTCGCCCGGCTCTGTGACCTCGTCACGGGCCCGGGCTGCCTATGGAGAACTGCTCCTCCTCCTTGTCCTCCTCGGCCATTTCTTCAACTTCCACCTCTTTCTCATCCATCCCAGTGTTCTTCCCTTCGCCTCCTTTGCCTCCTTCGCCTCCTTCTTCGCCTCAGTCTTCAAAAGGAAGGCTGCCCAGCTCACACATTTGCACAGTTTCTTCTCTACCAAAAGTCCCAAGGCCATGGACACAGGCACCAGTGAGTTGCACCAGGCGTTTCCATAGATGTGGTATAATAGATCATCTACGTGCCTCCACTCCTGAGCTGAGAGTGTGTCTGTGCCTTGCCATACAAAGCCTATGTTCTCGTTTCGTACCTTGCCAAAGGCATCAGACAACACGTCCGGCCCTCCCAATCTCTCCTTCAAACCCATCAAAAACTTGTCGTTTCGGACGTCCAAGCCTTTCATGCTTCTTCCATCACCATCGTGCCAATTCCATACCTTGCCACGAAGGTAGGAGTATCTCGATTCGGCATCGATCGGGCAGCCCGATCTTGCAGCCTTGGCTGCCGCTTCATTGCGAGCTTCCTTAAGCGATGAGTGCTCCCTAGGAGCCATGGCAAGAAGCGGCTCAAGCGGACCGGCGAGGAGGAGGAGGAGGGCGAGCGAGGATCGGAGGAAGGGAGAGAGGTGGGACGCATCAATGTCTGAAACGTGGGCACAGTTGTCAACGGGTAAAGTAAGTAGACTTACCTAAAGTTAAGTTTTATGGTTAAAGTAAAAAGTAGAAAGTTAAAGTAGAGCATACTAATAATAATAATAAATATATATACTATAAGGTAAGAAGTATGATAAAATATATAAAAGTAAATGGTTCAAAATTCATATTCACACCATTCATACTCTAGCACAAGATAGCCAAATGTACTTTGCCATATGGCACAAAAGTGTGGCACCAAAGCATGCTTGCACCCATTTGGCACTACATCACATATCTGCTACAACAGAGACTCTTTTGAGTCTTACTTGCTAGCCACAGAACACAAGACTGTTCTCCTGGGAGATGATCACAACCTAACCATAGCAGGTGTAGGTTTTGTTGTATTCAGGTGTGATTCAAGTTAGACTTTTCTTATTTATGAAGTCCTTTATGTTCCTGCCTTGTGCAAACATTTAGTGTCAATTGCTAGTCTTTGTAGAGAACATACTATGCAGGTGACATTTTTAACAAATAGCTGTTTCCTCTCATACACAAGATATAGGACTCAAGCCAATTACTGAAGTGTCAGATTTCCGGTCATATGTTTGGCTTATTAGGCAAGGCCAGAGTGGACACACATATGGGGTGGCAGTAAAGAGATTGATCAATCTGGCCTTGCATAATAGCCAAACATATCGTTCCAGCACCAGTTTAAAATAACTCGTGAAGAGAAAGCAGACCGTGGGTTTGTGACATTTATCAGGAGCAAGCAGTATTCGACCTCGGCACTGTGGGAAACTGAAGCGGGTTTGGAGTTTTTGAAATTTGTGCCTTCAGACACTATAACAGCTGCACCCTTGACTACACTGCGGTCTAGGGATAAAAAAGGCACCTAGACAGTGTTATCACCAACTGCAGGCATTACTCATCTAAAGAATGGTCTTTCAGAACTTAGGCCGTATGTGACATCATAGGAGTTTTTATGATGGGAAGCTTTCTGGGTGGACCAAGAAAAGATTGCTATTATTATGGAAAACAACATTGGCCTTGTGCTACACAATCCTTGGAAGTGGTACTCAAGGTCAAGTAGAAATGCGGTAACCTCTGCATGTTTTGCATTTAAGCGCACTCGGAGGAGGCATTGCTGAGGGACCTCCCACGATGAGATATGTAATTAGGAGCATACCAAATGCTGGGGAGGCAACAATAGGAAATGGCACGGTTGAATGGTGATATCACGGAAATAAAGTAAGGGATGTTTGTTGCAGTTCCCACGGACACAAACACGCATAATAGACCATTTTGGATTGGGAAGGTGACAGGTGTTAAATTACATGCGCCACAGCCTCACTTCCTTGTTCACTGATGCGTACGAGGGGAGGTACGTAGAAGAATATTTAATCAGAGGGGATGGCAAGGAGGCTGCAGGGAGTAACCTAGGGAAAAGGGGAGCGAAGGCTCTCCATCGAAAGAATATCCAATAGGTTTTTGTTCACCAAACGGTCATCCTCTATTATGGGTTCAGCTTGACTACGCGAAAACATTTGTATGTTGTGGACAAGAAGACAATCAAGGATAAGTTAATTGAACTGTAAGGCTTTATTCAACCAGTGAGTCAAAGTGCCACTGAGTACAATAAAGATGATGTTCATGATGCCGTGCCCAGCGAAGATGATGGCATGGAGTTGGGCGAAGAGTAGGAAACCCTCTTAATGTTAGCTCATCTTGGACGGGCATTTGGTGAGGTTATGCGTCAGGCAGGCTCATTTCCTGCGGATTGGAGTGTACATTTCCAAGCGGAGTACATATTTCTCAAAAACGTCTAGGCCCATGATAGGATTTTGGTTGTGGCTGTCCTTTGTGTGCCGTTGTAGACTTGACATACTTAATACTTACCAATGTTCAAGCCTTTTTCCATTACATGCTTAAGGACATGTGGGGAGTGTGCCCGTAGTGCTCGCGTTTCTGCATCTTGTCGAGCAACACACCATGAGCCTGCAGTGTGTTTCTTCGCGATATATATCGGTGAAACTAGTTGTCGCACGCCTTTTTTCATTCATCGACTGCGGTCTGTGGGATTGAATCATATGATTATATTTGCTGGCACAATTGAGGCTGTGCTGAAGCTCTGCCCCCACCCCAAACCCCAAAGACACTTTGTAAACAAATCCCAATATAGGTCTGTGACTATCCGACATTCGCCAGGCATCATCGCAAGGCCAGTAAAAGGGTGCCGGCCGGCTAGCGTCCTTCCCCTCACACCTGCTTTGCTCCCCGACCGTCAACGGTTCAGCTTGTCCTCCGAATCTCATCACCGTGCCTTTTAGGGGTCTTTAGGGTTGCAACATGAGAATGACTGACAACAAGGTCTCCTAAGAAGTAGAAACACACTCCACTTTTTAGAGACTGACGTCCATTTGGTCACATTCGACCTACAAATTGAAAACCAATCTCTGGATTGGGTGCTTTTCCAAAAACCAAGGGCAAAAACCACACTATTTCCATTTCCCGTAGTTGTCAAAAGCACCTTTTCTACCTTTTTGATGTCTTTTGACCCTGTTAAGAAAGGTCCATGGTTGGATCAAGTTGGAAAATACCCCAGTTTTAAGGATTTTTAAGGGCATTTTCACAAAAACCGGTTGTCATTTTGAATCTGTACATTTCTGACAATTTCCGAACCAATGTGCTAAGTTGAAAACTGCAATGATACCTCAATATGCTAACACTTTTTTTTTTGTACACATTGGTCCAAGTATGCCCGACATCCTGCCCTTACCGATCGCAAGGTTGTGGCACCATAAAAAACAATAAGGATATGTGTCTTCATATCAACTGGTCGAAACACAAACATGCATGCACACATCTGATTTGGTACTATAGTGGGAGACTAGAGGTATAAGACACCAAGATCCCACATGGGCCATATGCCCAACTATATGTCCGCGTTCCAAATTATACAAAAATGCTCACATATATCAAAAAGAAAAGTGCCCTGGCACCATATAACCGATACCGGACAACCGGTCACTTTTCGAATTTTGTCAAGTGACCCATACTCATAAGCGAGACTAGGGTGTCGACCTAGGTTGGATCCGCAGCCTAAGCCAAGACAAGGTTTTCAATATAGTCGCCAAAGGCACCTGGACATCGTGACCTTTGCACCACATTGTCCGCATAAAGCCAACAATTTACGCCCACCATCAAGTATGATCAAGTTTGAAGTTCACGGCCTGCACCTAGCACTCCACCCACACCAAAACAAGCCTATCCTAGCTTCTGGCTCCCAAAAAAGGAGGGACATCATCACAGCCTCGCCTCCAGACATCAACCTCCGCCTATATGTTGGCACCTACATACATGAATCCACAGGCTCACGAAGACTAGCATACATAAAGCATACGTGGCTCCCAAAAAAAGGAGGATATCATCACAGCTCGCCCAAGACATCAACCTCCCGCCTATATGTTGGCACCTACATACATGAAGGTAGCAATCATCATTGGCTCACAAAGATATGGCAACAAAGAATGACAATAAAGACCATCAATAAGATAAAACAAAGAAAAAGCAAAATCAACAACTAAAGCGAGACAAAGAACAACAACCGATGATGTAATGAATTGAAACACCTACTACCAAAAGCCTTCACTCACCACAGGCTCCGGCTCACATCGAACCCCATACCGCCAATGCCTTGGCACTGCTTTCCGCCGCCATTACAAGCGCAGCTCCCTCCGACGCCTTCTTGCCCACACCGCCTCTCGCCTCCAACTCCTCCTTCGGACAACTCCCTGCCTGCTCAGCTTTACGGCCGATATGGCCTGAACCTCCGCAGCTCCATCTCAGCTGCCTTCACCTCCTTCCTAGCCAATGTGAGATCATGGGAGATGTCGCGTGGCCTCACAACCCCTCCCTCCTCTAGGAAAGAGTCCTCACCTCCTCGGGGCTCCCTCAAAGAAACCCTTATCCCCACCTCCCCCCTGTGGAACCACGCAGAGGCTTTGGGAGTGGCAAACGGATGCCACTGGAAGAAGGGTTGGCCACCAATTGGTGATGATGCCTCGGGAGGGATGCCCCCACGACGCTTCCTCAAAGTGGATCTCCTCCTGGCCCTCTTCTCTGCAATGTTTGCAGCTGTGACCTGTGGTGGGGACTGATAGCCGCCACGCCCGTCCTCATATAGGCTGATTGATGCACTCAACACTCTAACACCGTCTGGTGGGCGTGGTTTCGCTCACCAGCATGCAAACTGGATAATTGACACACAGATGGATTCTTCCTCCGCGTGCGGCGCATCCAAAACCAAAACACAGGAGGTGGTTCTAGGCGGAGATGGAGAGTAAATCAGTATGGCAAAGGGCCAAAATACCACATGGCGTGTTGAGTTTCGCTCCCGGCTAACACACTAGCTCAAAGTCGCTGCACCTGCTCTCGAACGAGCCTGCACCAATCACAAAAACCCAAATGCTGGCCGAAACAAGCGTAATGCTCACCACAATTAGAACAACGAGCTTTAGCGGACATCCGTGCAAAAGCCACAATGCATCGACATCAAAGCCACAATGCATCAAAACTCTATGCCAAAACATGAACACGGGATCACACATCCACATATACCCTAAACATCGATGTCACGACTATGTATTCACTATCCTCGACCTCAGCACTCTCTCTGGTCCAACCTCGAAATTCTGAATCCTTGGTGGGTTAAGATCGGCTCCTCACGGGTCCACACCTTCCAGCAAGTCTACCAAATAAATAATCAAGCGGATGCATCGGAAGATTCAACGTTGTCCAAGTCTTTGAATCAATTAGTTCGTCACCACTTGCTTCACCATCAATAGGAGGAAGCAAAGCGGTTCCTCACTTGGCTCTGCTTTCGTAACTCAAGATCTTCCTCCTCAAAGATGTCCATTGTGTCTTTGCTCAAAGTCTTGTTCTCGTCAACTCGAAATCATAACCCATGATTGTGGTCTCCAAAAGCTTGATTGGTTGCACATGTTTCTTCAAAGGGTGCTGCGTCGACCTTTTCTGCCGGAGGGTTGGCACCCACTCTTCCTAATACCTACCCTCCAATGCATTAGGGTTTTGCGCCACCTGGACTTGCGCTCTTGGTCAGGACAACTCTTGGTCCGGTGACTATGGTCTACATCCACAACCTTACCCACCAGAATGACGTCGGATCATCTCCACTGGACCGCAATCATCATGCCACCGGATCTACATGCTTGTGGAGTGATTTTCTAAACCAAGTGGTCACAAAGAGGCCACATTTACCCTCTTTATCGTTGTAGACTTGAGATTCGTACCCAAGGGAGTGATTTCGTGTCAAGACAACCAAAACATAGCCAATCCAACCAAACACGACACACCAAACATCTAGCGATGCACGGACTACCCTAACAACACTCGGACTGGCTATCTTAGCCACGCCTGACTGATGCCACCCACGATGACCCGGTTGCTAACTTAGCAACCCTCTATTTCTAGCGAGGGGTCCACCTTGGGATCAGTCGGCTATTAATAGGGTGGGTCCCAGTCGGATCCAAGTGGATAAGGCTGATCTCTCTCTCTCTCTCTCTCTCTCTTACTCATCCACAAAGTTAGATCCACCAATCGGGATTACCGCCTCAACTCTTTTCCCTCACTCTTGCAGATTTCTTGACTTCCTTGCCTCGTCCAGCCTTTCAGCTCACCTTGCTCCAGACCTTCCAGACTCACACCTTGAGGTGCCTCGCAGCCTCCCACACTCCAAGTTTCAGCTCTCTCTCAACTCTCCTTGTTCTCACACCTCACCCATTCAATCTCCACTTCCACAGCCTCCTCTCCAGTCCTTACAAGGTTCTCATCCAGACCTTACAGCCCTTCACCAACTCTCAAAATACTTGTTCACTACCTCCCACAATCATTCCATCTCATCCACTCACGGATCTTCAACCTCCACTCACAGCTCTCTTCTTCAGAACACAAACATCACTTAGACTTCTCCATTCCTTCTTACTCCTCTCAAACAGCCAATCAGCAACTCTCCATGTCGATTCTCCACTTCTCTCACAGTTCACTTTTCCTCTCATTTTCCAAACACACAAGCCAGCCTCAACTCACTCCCTTCCTTCCCTCCACACACACGGCTCCTTGTCTTCTTACACGACCTTGACAAAAACTTAAACACAAGGTGAGTACTAGACAAAGCAGAGAATGAGTAAGGAGGGACAGCCTCCCGGCTTCACCCCTTCCTCTTGACCTTGAGGACTCCCTCCAAGGAGACCACAAGGCTCCTCCCTTGCTTTCCACCACTCTTGCGGATGCCACAGATCCGGGCAACAGGTCTTCGTCACAGAGAGAAGGTGCTAGGCTTACAAAGACTGGATCTGAACCCCCAAACCCCGTGCTCAGCCCCAAACACCGAGACTTAGGCCAACATTGCTTACATTTCATCAAGAGGTGCCTCTTATACCCAAGATCACCCACAAAAGCTTTGCCAAAATACCAATCGCCACTGGACCGCAATCATCATGCTAACTGGATCTCAGATCCTACTGTCTTGCTTTTGTTCAGACGTTCCTTCTTGGCGGTCTGTGTAAATGTAAACCTCTCGCTCATGTCCAAATATCGTCTAGCTAGTGTAGCGTCCACTATCACTTCATCTGGAAGAGCCACTTGGGTTCTTGAGAATGCTCCTCCAGTTATACCATTTCCATGTTGTTTCCAATGGACGAAGAGCACCAGATTCTACTACACCCGCTATAATATGGCTCTTCCAAAGACCATCCCACCGAGCGGCGGTAACCATTGAAGACTTGTGGAGTTAAAACGATTGTCTGTCTTCCACTCCAGCAATAGCCCTATCAGGCTGCACCTCTGCATGTTCTCTTTGGCCCTTGGATTTCGCCCTCACCTGCAGTGGCAGTAGTCATTACTAGGAAAAGTATACTTTTACCATGGACATTACTACGGACTTTACAACGGTCATTACTACTCCCGTAGTAAAATATCAGTAGTAAACACATAGCATTAGTGTCCGTGGTAAAGTCCAGTGCATCGTATATGATGGCTATACTCTGTATTCTATACGAAGTATGTACGGAGTACGTTAATGAAGTCTACCGTATACTAGTTAATCTTTAAATTACCATACCTTTTACCACGGTATTTACTACATTGAACAACCACGGACTTTACTACTGGCCTAATCGTGGTTAAAAATAATGGTTAGTTCACCGAGATTAGCTAACTACAATATATTAATTGCAATTAAATTAGTGGGTTTGGTTAATCACATGTTCATCATAGTTAATTAATCACGGTTAAGTAATCCGACAGTCGTTGTAAATTCCCGCTGGGCACCGTTGTAAATCTCTCCATTGTAGAAAAAGACCCTGTAGTAATATTTTATAGTAAATATTCGTAGTAAAATTCTGTAGTAAACATCGTAGTTAACATATATAGTAGAATTCTATAGTAATAATACGTAGTAAAATTCTATAGTAAAAGTATGTTGTAAAATTCTATAGTAAAAAGTTTGTAGTAAATTTCAAGTCTGCTAGATGCCCAGACAGCTGTTCAAACATGTAAAGGTGGTTGTACGCAGCACCATGTTTGAACTTAACCCGACTGATCATGCCATTGACAGATAACTTGAAATCCCGTAAGGACTGGGTACGTGGTCTCCCTGAAAACCTCTCATGCCTGTAGGTTGCTCCTCCCTCCATGTCGTCCGAGTCTTCAAAATACTCGGCTGTGGACGCCTAATATATGGTCATTCACGGATGAGAGCCCAAGGTCCGTGACGAAGAGCCCACCCGGGTTGACAAATGGGATTGCCCCCAAGGGTGTATGGCCCAAGGCTGCTGCAAGAACTCAGCGTGACTCCTCCTCGTAGTAGCTTCGAAGTCAAATGGAGCTTTCTCTCCCTCCAAATCTGAAGTCCCAGGGGTGAGGAAACCTCTAAATGGGGACCAGCTTGTTTGCCTTCTTGTTGAGGGTGATGGGGTCGGCCGGCTTCCACAAACTCCCAAGCTTGCTCCTGCCTTTTGGCTGCCCTCCTCCGTCGTGTGTATGCACGTCTAAGTGGGGTGCTTTTGTCCGAGGATGTCAGCGGGATCTCGATGCATGAGGTGGTCTCATGCTCCTCAGTTGCATTCCCCATGAACACGCAATGAACAAAAGGTCAGCTAGCTAGGCTGGAAGAGGAAAAGAAGGCAAGCTAACACTGCGTCGAGGGTTCGCTAAAGCCGAGCCAGACAAGTCTAGAAGCTGTGAAATGTCAAAGTCACAGTGCAAAAAGGACATGAGGGGCCAGGTCTAAAAGCTAAGCTAAGAGCTAGGCTACATGTAATGAGAGACACAAGTGCCGGTGTCCATAAGAGCCCTAGCCCCTATGCTACAACAAGAGGGGTGTTGGCTGCAAAATAACCAACATTCCCCATGAAACCCTAGATGACCAAATCCTCCAAGGCATTCAGTCCCTGGATTTCAATTGAAATTGAACAAAACTTATATCAATAGATTTGTCTCAAGAGGCAAACAATCAGTATGAATCAAAGGCAACCAACCTCTGTGGTGGGCGCTGAGCTCTAGAAGGCTGGGACAGCTTCTGCGGTGGAATCTTTCTGCTGCTGCTAGCGATAGATAGGTGTGTTGGTGATGCCGCCTTGCTGTGGTTACTGGCCGCCTCCACCAATCTGATCGCTAAGCTCTTGCATGCCATGCTCCAGTTGATATTAATTTTGATTGAGTGAAGATTGCCTCTTGCGCATCGAGAAATGTGAGGGCTCATCATGTTGCAGCTATGAGCACTGTAAATCACGCCATAGCACGCACCACAAGAAGAAATTTTGCTGAGAACATGCTCGACTTGAACCCCAATCTCAAAAGAACATGACTTCCCAAGGTTCTCTTGGGTGTCACCGAGTGCTTGCAGCGCAGTGACTAACGACTCCTACCCTTTGTCTCTTTTGTCTAGCGCCAGCCATCATCTCCACGATCCAATCTCTCGTTGAGTTGGCTTCACGCCCTTGCATCAGCAACAGACTGCTCCTTTCCATGATGCCTTGCTGGGTCACCTAGGTTTTGCTATCCTCCCACGTTGGGCATCAGGGCTACACCAACAACAAGTTCGAAAATAGCCAGCATGTGTTCTTACCTAACCTGCCTGAAAACATCTAGCTTGTTCTAAACTAGTTTGCAAAATATCTAGTTCACCTAGATTCATTCATCCTAGCATTAATTTGGGAAATGTATTTGTTGTCCTATTGGGTCTATGCACGCTTAGGTGCATCACTTCCATCCAAAATTGGGAGTGATAACTTGCTAAGTACATGGTGGTAAAAACGGGGTTTTTTTTAAATCCGTTTCACATAGGCCTTCAAATATCTCGGTTTGGTGTAGCGTGGTCCGTGGGTTTAGTTGTGGCTTGCGCTTACTTTTGTGGAAGTGGGCCTTGAGATAAAAATGAGGTTACTGTGTTGTGTGTGGCCGGGTTGGAGGTGCAGGAGTTGGAGGTGTCTTGGGAGTTGGAGGTGTGTTGGGGTTGGAGGTGTGTTGGGGTTGGAGGTGTGCGGAGTTGGAGGTGTCTTGGGAGTTGGAGGTGTGTTGGGGTTGGAGGTGTGCGGAGTTGGAGGTGTCTTGGGAGTTGGAGGTGTGTTGGGGTTGGAGGTGCAGGAGTTGGAGGTGTCTTGGGAGTTGGAGGTGTCTTGGGAGTTGGAGGTGTCTTGGGAGTTGGAGGTGTGTTGGGGTTGGAGGTGTGCGGAGTTGGAGGTGTTGGAAGAGGCGGCGGGCGGTTTAGGGTTGACCTCCTCAGGAGGGACATGTCCTTGCGGACTTTGCCCTGTAGCCGGATCTGGCCGCCGAGGGCGGGCTTCCTTTGCCTCGGCGTCGAGTTCGGCCCTCGCAGCCCCTCGTGCTTCTATCTTTCCCTTGCCGTGGTGGCTGCGACAACAGTGAGTGTGACATGATCATTTCACCACCTTCGATGTCATCCATTGTGAACATCTACGCCCTCTGAATTGGGAGGAGAGCCATGTGAGTCCGTGAGAGAGCAAGGTAGGGTTTTGGCTTTTGTTGGGAGGACCGTCCTCAGATGTGGTGGAAGTGGACTCGTGCTCGGGTTGATTGGACTTTTTTTGCGGCTTGCCAACTTGTATGGATCCCTCTACTCCGCCCGATGGACTCATGAGGCACGGAGTTCCTTCGCCTTCATGTTGTGCTCTCTAACTCCACGAGGACTCACCGCGGCGTAGAAGGCTCCCAGAGCTCTGGTCTTGGCGTGAAGATCGGTGGAGGGATTGGCGAGAAAAGGCTTCCCCTCTTGGAGGAGTGACCCTGATCATGGTGGTGAGGTGCACGGCCTTATCGGTCCCTCGGGGAGTGGAGGCAGCGGTCTGGTGCAGGCGGATGTGGGAGCCGCTGTGTTTTCGATGGAAGCAGCGTCACACAATTGGATGTGATCCGATGTGGTGGATCGGGTTGGAGGTGTCTTGGAGTCATGGTCCTCCTTGTGGTGGAAGTGCAAGACTTGAGTCTCGGGTTGATTGGACTTTTTCCATTCCCACAACCATCACGGATGACATCCTGCGTTGGGACAACGTAGAGCTCCGCTTTTGAGGCCTCCATTGTCATTGCTTGAGAAGAAACAAACGGCTTGTGCACTTGAATTCCACATTGATTTGGCACATGGTGATGGTAACGTGATGCGCATTGGGCTAATCGTTGTTTGGTTTTTGTGTTGTAGAGTGAAGGCGATCTGTAATCATGGAGTGGAGGCCGTTGGGGAGATGCGTGTGGTCTTGTGGTGAATTGGGAGGGTTGGCAATATGGAAGTTGGGTGTCCGGGGTTGGAGGTGTGTTGGGGTTGGAGGTGCCGAGAGGAGGTGGGAGTTGGAGGTGCAGGAGTTGGAGGTGTCTGGGAGTTGGAGGTGCAGGAGTTGGAGGTGTCTTGGAGTTGGAGGTGTGCGGAGTTTGTGGTGTGCCAATGGTGGAGGTGTGCGGAGTCACGAGGTGTCTTTGGAGTGTGAGTTCTTTGGAGTCATGGTCCTCCTTGTGGTGGATCGGGTTGGAGCCGATGTGGTGGCTTTACGGAGATGGACTGCCACAGGGATGGACCTCTTTATTGGAGAAAGAAGACAGAAGGATGTTGGTGGTGGTTCTTTGGAGAGAAGGGAGTGAAAGATGGAAGGATGTTATGTATGTTTCGGTTTTCATGGATTTGATCCACCATCCGGCCCGGGCGCTAACTGCCGCTTTCGCTTTGTTGGCGAGTTAACAATATGGTTGACTTTGAAGAGATGAGTTTGTTTCGAGGAAGGCGCAAGAAGGCGGAGGTGCGTGAAAGGACCGAACATGTCAAGAAGTTGCAAGGAAAGCCTGTGAATGTCTGGGACTGGAAAGAAGAAGATGGCACACTCTGTAGTGCTGGTTTCAACGTTAGGGACATTTCATACACTGATATTCTGAAAGATCTTATTGGTGGTGACGAGTTCATCGTCAGTGTGTTTGGGCCGATAGCTGGGAAGAATGAAGGATTCAAGTGGATGGTGCTCCAAGTGGATGGTGCTCCAAGTGGATGGTGCTCCAAGTGGATGGTGCTCCAAGTGGATGGTGCTCCAAGTGGATGGTGCTCCAAGTGGATGGTGCTCCAAGTGGATGGTGCTCCAAGTGGATGGTGCTCCAAGTGGATGGTGCTCCAAGTGGATGGTGCTCCAAGTGGATGGTGCTCCAAGTGGATGCTTAATCAAGAAGTGAAGACAACCAAGAAAGGGCCATGGGAGGAGTGGGGTGTGGTTGAAGAGCGAACAAAAAAAAGAAGATGCGTGCGAGGATGTTCTTGTGGAGGACAACTAGGAAGTTGAGGTACATATGTTTGTGGATGGCGGTCAAGCAGAAGGGGACCTTCCTGGCGAGGAGAGTATTAGCCAGCGGACACGCTCTCATGCTCGAGAGTCCAAGGTGCTAGCCTCTTCAGTAGAACAGATTCAGGCAGCGAAAGCCCATCCGGGACAGGAAGAGCTTGAAACAAAGCAGGCCATGGTGGAAACTGCTGCGACCAAAGATCCGGTGGAGTCAACTTCTCATGATGAGGTTGCGCACGAATTCATACACGGAGCATAAATGTGTGTGGCTCGAGAGCAAGTCCAGGACTTGGCCTATGTTTAGACGTCATGGCACCTTCTTGGAAGGTTCTCTAGAGGATCTTGTAGTTGTTACAGAGCAGGTGAAGCATAAAGAGAAAGTTCTCTTGGAGGTCCGTGAGGAAGTTGACAAGCGGGGTTGCGAACCGGCCTTGGAGAAGTATGAGCCGAGAGTCAACCAGTCAAGAAGTGAAGACAACCAAGATTAGTTCTTTGGAGAAAAGGGAGGAGAGCTTGGTGTCCGAACTTGCCATGTGCGGTCGCACACGGCTAAGGAGTCTGTGGAGATATGGAGAAAAGGGGTGGCGCAAAGCATGAGCAAGACATAGCGGCACACCGTGAACTATCTTCCTTGATGAGGCGACCAGGCCTCTTTGGCCACCCTTGGATTGAAGCCCGCTTGTCAGAGGTCTGGGAGTTGAAGCGAATGCACATGTCCCTTATGTACGGTATGTTGCGTGATGAAGTTTGGCTGTCACCTCTTTCTTATCAATGGTCTGAATCCTAATTTTGGATAAATGCATAGTACACCATGTGTATGTGCAATGTAAGTACGAATCGCGCTGATTGCTTTGTTGTGCTACCAGTCTTTTATGGTGTCGTACTGTGGTGGTCAGTCCGAATGTGGATGGTGGTGATCTGGACCAGTAGCTGTCGTGTTCTATGATAGTGCAGTCTGTTCAAGTGGATGGTGCTGTTGTGGGCCACTAGCTGTCGTGTTCTGTGATAGTGCAGTGTGCTCCAAGTGGATGGTGCTCCAAGTGAGGTGGTAGTTATGGTGGTGCACTGATTATGGTGCTTTGGAGCACCTTCCACGTGATAGTGATAATTATGGATATTATGGTGCTTTGGAGCACCTTCCAGTGAGTGGTAGCACCACCTTCGCGCGCTATGTTCAGTGGAGATGTCATGGTGCCGGTTTGTAGTGGTCTAGGTTGAAGTGGATGCTTAATCAAGTGCATGTGGGTGAAGTAGGCCACCACTTGAAGTGGCCTTGTGCAGGTGGTATGGGGCACATAACTTTTCATTCCTTCCTTGTGGACACTCCTACCACGACTTTTGCCTCTACCAGCATTTGAGGGAGAGCAGTGCCTGTGCTTTTCGTTCTTGTGGCTTAGAGGTTCCCCGCACATGGTTGATGGCAAAGGGCTGGGCTTCTAGTGCTACGTGTGTGTCATCTAACATGGCTGAAGACTGGGAAGCCATACAGTTGGAGGAGTGGGGTGCTGAATTTTATGACACTATTGTAGTTTTAGGCGGACTAGGAAGTCGGCTGGAGAGAGTGCAGGCTTCTTTGATGTTGCCAACACCGCATCTGCGCGGCGGCATCACCAAAGGGAGGTTCTTCCCTACGGTTTCGCCATTTTGGACACACGAAGCAGGGACACTGGGGTGCATGCACGCCAAGATATCTGGATTGCGGTATCGGGTTGAGTGCCTCCCCGGAAAAAGTGGTGGCCAATTTGTGGCACAGGGAAATCGATGACCATGTGTCCAATTAATCAAGAAGTAGTGATGGTGGAGCGAGACTCCATCGATCGGATGATGTATGTGGGCAACCAAGAAAGGGCCAGGGGAGACTACGGAACGAGCTTGCTTGAGCCAGGTATTGGCTATTGGCGAGAAGGCGGTGGTGGATATGATGGCCGTTTTAGGAGGTATACACCATATGGAGAATCCTGGCAATGATGGAGCATCTGGTGGAACATGTGGGGTGACTGTAAGCAAGGCGCCAACATCCGAAGTTGTGCCGAAGGAGGAACAACCAGCCCCAGCAATCCAAACTGGTGGTTGCACTTGAGGGGGGGCCACATGAGCTGTCCAAACTAGTGGTTGCACTTGAGGGGGGGTCACATGAGCTGTCACAACCTCTGGACCTAGCTGTGCAGGTCCCGGGTGCACCACTGTCACAATCTCAACAGAAATCAGGGGACATAATAGTAGTCCCTTCATCTCTTGAGCCCCACGCATCTAGGGATGTGTTGCTTGAATACCATGCTGCACATTCGCTTGGCATCCATGTGCCAGGTCTGCCTGACCATACACAAGCAGGTTGTGGTGAGGTCGCACTTGCTGAGCATCCCACATCGAGCTCGCAAGGCTGCGAACAAAGTCCCGATGAGAAGGCAACTCGTGAGGCTATTGCCATCTGTGCTCGAGGAAGTTGGTGCACATGTCCATAGTGTGAAGGCTCCTTCATGCGACCATTGCTTACCTCTGATGTTGGAGAACCCATCGACAGGATGTAGCGGTGGTGGACATACATTGGACACGAGGGTAGGTCAGCTGCCTTTAACACCGGGTGGAGCAAAGCGCAAATCTGTAGAGGGAGCTAGGAAGGTACCAGCTGCGAAACAACATAGACAAGAGGAGGAAGAAGAGGCATAAGATGAAGAGATTGAAGAGGACTACTCGTCTGCGCCCTAGGGACAACTTTGCAGTGTTGGCCGAAATGCAAGAAGGGCAGACTGAACCGTTTTACATCATCAAATGCAACAAGCGCCCATGGGTGACAGACGAAGGTCTGGGACAGGTGGTATGAAGGGCACTGGCCGGCAGGCGAAATGGTTGTTCAGGGGATCTACTATGAGCGTGAAGGGGAACAGAAAGGAGTTTACAAACTCAGGAATGACAAGCCTCCTTTGCCAGTTGTTTTGCCTGTGCGTATGATTATCTTTGCAAGGTTTGAATTCAAAGTGCCACCTAGACATAGAAATGCGCCTGGAAGAAAGGGAGGTCAACGTTGTTGGTTGGAGCCCAAACTGAGGAAACGTCTTGAAGAACTGGCGATTTACACAGGCGAGAAGCTTCAGGCCTGGCATGTGTTGGTTGGTTTCAGCTCCGTATGTTAGTTGATTATGTTGACATTTATTGGTTGCTGCTTGTTTCTATTTGCAGAGCAGCAGAAGATGACAACTCTGTCTGAGTCTGGTGGCGATCTTACTCGTAGATGATTGATAGCCTTTGCCCACACTCCTAGCATGAGCAGTCAAGAGGAAGAGTGTGGAATACTAGGAGATTGCGGTGGTTTTGCTATGTGGGAGTCAAGCCAGTGACTTTGTGTGTTTAGTCTGCTTGGCTTGGTTTGTAGTCGTGTGTTGGTATTGTGCTTACTTAGCGTGAGCCGACTCTCCGCGATAAGGCGGAAGCGCGAATAGATCAAACTGTGAAACTAAAACTACCAAAAGACTCTTTCATTGTTTTTAATATCCACAAGATCCACTCATCGCGTACATCGGTTTGTTGCGCTACACACGTCAACATGAGAATCTTTGGTAGTGTGTCGGGCCATATATTGGAAATATGATACCGATTATTCTTTACGCCACCCTATCGATCGCAGACTAAACACCCCTAGTATGGGAACACCCCCTAGTATGGGGCATAAACAAGTGAACCTGCAAACGGCTGCTAGGCCAAACCCGCCTGCCAACCATGCCCAGGATCAATGACGACAATAATACAACATCCTTCCTCAATTACTCCGAGGCCGGACGCTAAGGTTTCTTCCTACAACACCCAAAGCCAGGTTTGAACAAAGCTCTCAACCTATCACTCCAGAACATGATGAGGAGGTGGGCTCTATGGGGATAGAGCAGTCCATGAAGCTGAGCTTTTTCTTCCGCTTCGGATTGTTCTCATCGTTCGCGCCACTCGCCAACACCGGACATAGTAGTCGCGGTCAGTTGCCTTGCAATGATGCCCAACATTTTGCCGTATTCGTGAAGAGAAGCCGGGAGTTGCCTTCCGAGTCCTCTTGTTTCCTCTATCGGCAAGGTTCTCTTCCCCAATCCGCCCATGTTCTTGCCCTACCACGCGGCGCCCTTCCTGCCGCTGCTCGCCACTTCGTGCAGACCTCATATCCCTCGGGGTGGAAGATCACCTTGAGTCGATGCAACGGAGGCGTGCTCGTGAACCATCCTCCGCCTCGATCGCAACTTGTAAGTTCCACGATGTTGACCGCATGCGAGGGAGTTAGCGATGCCGCTGCTCGCTGCGGAAGCCATGAGAGCTTGGCCTCTCGTCTGTGCAGCGAACGAGTGTACACCGTGAAGGGTCAATAGGCGACGATAGGCACCGCCGTTGCTGGGAGGGTGAAGGGTTATCGAGCAAAGTGGTGCTGGAGGAACGGCTACAGTGGTGGCTCATCCAGGAATAATCGATGATTGAAACGTTCAATCTACGCCTGGTATGATGCCCAGCCCCAAACTCGTGTGCATCATTTATTGAACTGCAGTTGTTGTGGTTGTACGTGGGGTATGGCTGTATAATGTGATAGGAGTATAATGTGACCGGACGCAAATGACGTGCTCGTAAAAGACGGTATCGATCCACGCATCGCATCGAGGTGGCATGGCCTAGAAAGGGCTATCCGTGTAGAAAATGGTGCATATGAAGCAGTGAAACCAGTAATCGTATCAGGCACACCGCGTGAATGCTTTACCCATGAAAAGCGCACAAATAGAAACCCGAGGTGATGTGGAAGGTAATCTCCTGCGCGTAACTTCTCCAACGACAAGCATCGTAATCGCACGTCGATAAGGCACAAACAACAATTCCTATCCGGTCTCACCAAAATTCAAAGAATCTTTTCCCATTTCATTCCTCCCCCGCATCGATCGTTATGGTCTCTCACCAAATCGTCAAACGTCTGGACAAGGTCGTGGCACATGTACACCACGAATCCCTTTGCGTGAGTGAGGTCAAACTTGCATGTCACCACTGTATTCGGAGAAAGGATGCATTCGATGCCGTGTCTGTGTACCGAAACCGCCTCCTGTTCATTGTCGTAATATCGACCCAAGACCACTATGTCTCGACAAAAACCTATATACGCTCCAAGGACATTGTCGCGCCGAGGAAGGCGGTGTGGTCCTTGCACACTGCGAGGTAATAGGTTGCACCCTCATCCGCAACCTCTGCAAACACAAGGAAATTATCACCCACTTCAAAGCATCTCCGCCATGTTGACATCTTGGACTCGTCTTCAACATCGCCGACATTGCTCGCCGCATGGCTTCCACAACTGGAAAGGTCGCTTGTCGCCTAAGTTGTGGTCTACGAACACGTAATTGAATCTCCGAATGTGGACCTATTGTGATGTCTTCCCACAATCCGGCATGTGGTACCGATTCACACCGCATGATTCCGCCTATGCATGCACAAAAGCATGGTTGCGCATTCTCGGTTTTGTTGGGTCGATCGTAGCCATAAATGCTATGACAACTCTTGGAGCACGGAATGGCATCACAAGCCCATTTTGCCCGGCGTTGACATCATTGGGCCCACTGTTAACGCGTGCGTGCACCGCCAAGACCAGCCGGAGCACGAATACCGGCCTCCGATATTGTGGGCGAAGAAATGCAACAACGCCGGCGTGCATTCGTGCTCCGGTGAGACTCTTGCGCCGCAGCACGCTTCAAAATGGCTCCTCCATCGTGTTCACCTTCCCATGGCCACTACCAAAATAGGACCATAACATGTTGCACCCCACTGTTATACTTGGATACCTCGCCACATAGTAATGCGATGGTCGGCATGCCTTGAGAGGACTGCCATCGACCATACCAGTGTTCGAGGCCTCAGAAACCCAGTCCACGCATCCACGCCAATGGAGACCCAAGCAATCTTGCACAAAAAGGGTATCGTGTAGCATGTCACTAACAAAAGTGATAATACTTGTGGATACCAAGACAAATTAGCGGATCAACCTCCGTGTCCGTCTCAGAGAAAACAAGGACCAAAATTGTAACTTGGTCGTTATACCAGTGCATTGACTGGATTTCGTTCTGCACACCAAAGGCGTAGTTTTGTGAGAAGTCCAAAACGCTGACGACAACATCTTTGGGAAACAATTGCACACAGCGTCGAAATTCCAGGCCCTGCCACCTTTGCCAGAAATCATGCAAAATAAAAGCCCGCAACTTGTCTTTCAAGTACAGAACCATGTCCGCGGGGTGTGTCTCCATGAAGCCCAACTTAATACGCTTCTTGTCACCCTCCACCGCTTTTCCCACAACTGCACCGAAGCACCTCCAATTCATGGTAACATTTGCATGACGTCAATCCGGTTTCCGGACAAAACACCTTCCGTGACCACGCATCTGTTCAGGAAGGCAATCCAGTTGTGCCATTCGAATCCACCTTTGTCACAAAGGGCCGCCGATAATGCTCTCACCGATGAATAGCTTGATGTAGGGCACAACACCCAGAGGTTGCACTCGCAGGCGACAAACGCCGCAATCACATGGGCAGCCTCCACGAGGGTGTATTCGAAATGGTATGTCGAGCTCAACAGATCATCCTTAGAAATGCCATTTCCACGTGATACCCGCAAAGAACAAACATTCCTCTCCGCAAGCTCTTCACAAAATATGGCTTCAACTTCTCAAATGCACGTTGTCCAACTGGATGCTGGATGCTTGTTCTTTGAATCAAGGAAAAATTACCGCCATCCACCGTAGACCCAAAAACTTGTTGATCGGCTATCATTGGCCACCACGAACTCCATTATAAGTGCCACCACCACACCTGTGGAGGCTCCCTATTCACCGAAGAACACCACCCCACTATGAGGCCCACCACCCTCGCATGAGAAAGACCAGCTTCCACTAAGGGGAGACTAGAATCACGAGGGAGGCCACCATCCAATGAGGTAGACCACCATCCGCTGAGGCTCACCACCATGCACCAAGACCCACACCTCCATCCACTATGGGGCGCACTCCTCCACCGAGAGGGAGACCAATCCTCTATGAGGTAGACCACCATCCACCGTGAGGTCACCACCGTGCACTAAGACCCACACCTCCCTCCACTATGAGCACACTAGCATCCACTTTGTGGCAAACCACAATCCACCAAGACACACCACAAACCACTAAAAGGGAGACCAACATCCACCAAGAGGACAAAGGCTCCACTGAGTCACAAAGAAGAGGGTCATCACCACACATGGATGGTGGTGACCACCATACACTAGGACCCACCAACATCCACTAAAGGCAAACCCCCAACTACATGAAGGCACACCATCATCCGAATGAGGGTGCCCACCATTCACCAGTTCTCCACACCAATGTCCACCGTCACCTAGAAGCACTAGACACTGCAGAGTGGACGTCGATCCACAACCGCCACACCAGTGTGAGGCACCACCATGTACATTCGGCCGGCAGTCATACCGTTTCCACAAAGAATTGACCAACAACAAAAGGTCGCACACATATGCGGGATGTAGATTTTCCTAGGCTAGTGCCTCAGACGCTACCTTCCACCCGTATCCCATCCGGGAAGCAACGCATGTGTGGAAAGCCTATGAAAATGCCTCAGATATGGCAACAATGGAAGGTAACAATGGAAGTGCAACACAAAGTACCGGAGTGAAGCAAACAATGGCGAACATGAAGCAATAACTAGCAACGGCAGTGTCACCGCGACATGTCCAGAAATGGACAATGTGTTTCTCAAACGCCTTGGGGCCTCATGCTGGCATCCTTGGTGTTTGAGGAGGGGCTTGCAAGCTCCCAAAATTTCTTTACCAAGATCTCGCACTGTGGACAACACATCCGATCGACGCTGGCCCACCCCCAAAATGTATGTGGCACGTAATCCGCACTCGAGATTCATCGTCAACGCCGATCACACGCCTATCCACACCAATGGCACGACCAAGGATAGATTGCAAACCGAGGTCCCGTGACTCGACAAAATTATGTTGAAGAACGCTTTTCCTGCCCGCAAGTGGTCTGTGTGGTGAACATTCTTCAACCGAATGCGGCCTTCATGTTCTTCAACAGAAAGACATCCATCTCTTTGGGCTCCAATGGAAGCTTGCATGCCTTCAAGATGGGCAAGGTCAACAAGTGTTGCGTAATATCGGCTCTACAAGTCGATGTGTATTTTGGGTCCGCCTGTGAATACGAGCCCAATCTCTCGAGCTAGTTGACTTGCCCGCTTTTCCCACACGCTGATGTGCCGAATCGCAGACTGGGCCGAGCTCGCCAAGCCCGAACGTTGCCTGGCGATGAAGCGCAGCCCATCACCACCGTCAGGACTCGGCAAGAGCCCCAGCCATGTCCACGTCTGTTGAAAGGAACTCTAGGTGGCCCCTCCGGGTACCTGTGGTTCTGACCACGCCTCCGACACGGAGGAACCTCCTCCTTCATGTGGTGAAGGAGAACTAGCATCCAAGCCTCAAAGAATTTGCAGACCATCCACACGAGCTCCTGGCACTCTTCTAGCCGAGGGTGTGCACTTCACCCCCAAGACACCTCCCTTGCCGCAACACCATAGCAACTCCTCGCCTGCCCCGAATCCGCCTCAGCGCACCTCTCCGGCCTTCCTCCGCCTCATCACCAGATGCGGCCTTCTCCTCCGACGCCTGCACGGGCCGTTGGTTGAAGGCGCCATGGCTATGAGTTCTAACAAGGGTCACCAAAAGCTATGCCCTAGGCTCACCAACCTGCTCACGTGGCTTTAGGTCAACTTTCAAAATTGTGAAAGCCAAAACTTCAGACCAAACCTTCATTTCAAAAGACACCGAATCCTGTCCATAAGACATCTCCCTACCATGGTCAAAAGGGTAGAACCTAAAGCCAAGCACTAGGAGGTGCGGACTCTGTGATCTAGTGCGCTCCTAGAAAGCTAGGTCCACACCGCAGCATTGATTGCTCAATCCGAGCGCAACTAACCTGCAAAGCCGCAGCGTCGTTTCACCACAGGGACATCTTGAAGTTTCTGGTAGAAAATACATCTTGAGTGTCCTCACGTATGCATGGGGTGAAGAAGCTGGCGCGCATCAAGCAACATCGATGTCCGTGGCGGGCCAACATGTCCCAATATGCTAATAGGCCCGTGATTTCAAACACAGCTCGGGGCGGTAGACATCACATCGCCACACACCAGGTGACCCGTGCCTCCTCAAGGCTCGTTACATAGAAGCTAGTTCTTGTGGGACCGCAAGGTCACACCAGTGACACACTACACATAAGAACAAGGCCTAGAAGCTCCACTTCAAGCTCGACAATCACGATACCACTAGACCGACAAATGCCCAACTTGTCCAACAAAATCAGACGCCACCGCTCATCTAATGCCCATTCCCACACACGCGGAATGAAATGCTGTTGTACTACTACGATCAGGGCTACCATCGAGGTTGATGTGGTAGGCGTGATCTTTGCCCCCCACAAGCACTCCTTGTCCTTCGATTGGCAAGAATACTCTCTTGGATGCCTCAAAGTATAATGGCGAGCGGATGGTGAGGAAGAAATGCAGGAGCACATCATCACATGCATTCTCTACTCGATGTATGCCATGAAGATATTGTGGCACTCCACTGAACATCTTCTGCCTTCTATGGCCTAAATCACTGAGACAAACAAAGTAAAAATGTATGTGACGCAATACACATGGTATGCTCGCTTGAGCCACCACAGTGCATCTAGCAATCCACTGGCAAGTGCGCAGCTTTAATACCACTTGAGGCTGATTTCCCATGCCCATCCGTGAAGGCGGACATGAATTCTGTTCATCAACCGCGGAAAAACTCGGGGAAGGAAGGAAGGTTGCCAAGCAATGGCAAAACAATGGATTTCCAACAAACCTCTGAATGGAGCAACAAACCTCTGAATGGAAATGACCAGGAGGTTGTGAAAATGACCGAAATGTGCCTGCTTGCCTCAAGGCTCACATGTAAAAATAGCGAAGTTCTTCCTCAAGACCATGTAAGGTCACACCGCAGTACACACTACACACAAAGAACAAGACCTAGAAGCTCCACTTCAAGGTCTGACAACTGCTGATACCACCGTATAGACCAACAGCTGCCTCCAACTTATCCAACAAAATCCCGTACGCGACGTGCTCATCTAATACCATTCCTCGATTGACACTCTAGTCTTCTTGTCAACACAAGAATGACACGCAATTTCGATTCATCCCACGAATACTTCTTTTCTAGCTTTAAGAGCGCCTCACTCACTATGACTTGCAATGGATGTGTTGACAAACGAAGGACTTTCCTTTGATGACGCTTCCATGGTGAAGGGCACTTCATCCTCATACCTTCGATTCTTCCAATCCCTCGACATTTCCTCAAAACCTACAGTCACCTCCTGGCCCAAAGGGTCCCCACGTTGGGGCCTACCCCACAAGACATCTTTAATGGTCTGCGGTCGAATTGACGACCAGGGTTTTCACAAGCCGTGGACTCTACATTGTTCGCCATCTTCCCCAAGCTACCCTCCCTCACGTAGCCTAACCCTCTCCTAGCATACGTCCCACCCGGCATGGAGTCACACCACCGCCCACGCACACCACACCCCCCACACACACCGCACCCACACCCTAAAACCCGCACTGCACCCCCACACAGCCCGCACCCACACCCTAAAACCCACACGCACCACACTCCCACACCCACACCCACACCCGCACCCCACCCCACCCCACCCCTAAAACCCAAACACCCGCACCACCCACACACCCACACCGCACCTGCACCCGCACTCCACACCCGCGAGCACCTGGCCCGCACATCCGAGGCCCCACTCCCACTCACATGACGGCGAGCAATCGCTGCCCGCCATACAAAATCTATCTCCAAACAAGGATTGGCCAAAGAACCTCTTTATCACCACTCACCCGGTCAATGACCACTTTTTGCCCGCTTTTCATACACCGTGGTTAGCTCTCACCTTGCAATTAATTTTTATACTATGACTTTTATGGAATACATATTTTCATATACATTCCCATGTATGTAAAACTCTTTTAACTTCACTTTTCATTAAATCTCATTACATATATTTTTCTAAAATTATTTTAGCCAAAGCACATGATTTTCTCAAGAAGTAAATCATCCTTAATTTTTACTGGTGAATCATTTTTCACGTTTTCTTTTGCTAATTCTATAGACCTCAACACTATCTACAACTTTGCTTCACATTGTACAGCGTAAACTCGGAATGAAGGTCCTTCTTTTCAAATCCTTGTACTAAAACTATTTATGAGCTTTGTCATTTTTTATATCCTTCATGCTCCATCCAATGAAGATGAGACTTGGTAAGTGTGCTTCATACTACCTCTTGAGAGCACTCAAAAATAGGGAGTCTAATATTGTTGTCATTTGTAGATATTTTAAATTCTTCTAAGGGTGACAAAAAGTGACACGTTGCCTTGTTTCGTCTCACATTACCAATAGTGAATAACCAAACCATGCATGGACCCTATTCTACAACATTGGTTGAAGGCTTTTACCTAATCAAAATTCATGATGTGGGATGCATCTGCTCGCGCCCAATTCCACAATGTGAGGCCTTGGATTTCAAGAGGCGGTGATGGAGATGGGGCGATGTTTCATGAAATTACGCCTCGGGAGGCCTCGCCGAGCCGCCTGCATCTAGGTTGTGGCTTCCTACTGGATTGCAGACAACGACACTTTTTAGAAGTCTACTACGAGCGCCCAACGCGCTGTGGAGATGATCCAGGAGGATTTTTCAGCACGCGCCTGCCGCAGCCCCTTTTGTTCTTGTTTTATGGTCGGCCCAGCCTAAGCCTTTAACTGTACCTA
This sequence comes from Anthoceros angustus, assembly GCA_010909165.1. Taxonomy (NCBI): domain Eukaryota; kingdom Viridiplantae; phylum Streptophyta; class Anthocerotopsida; order Anthocerotales; family Anthocerotaceae; genus Anthoceros; species Anthoceros angustus. The sequence goes on from MU008178.1 coordinate 1,125,649, forward strand.
CTCTAATCGCTTTGCTTTTTAGGTAATAAGATGTGGCTTTATCATCAACCCATTCTAAATTAGTGTTGTTGTAAACGCATCGTGTCTCGCCGTAAAGGGTCTTGTTGTAAACTCCACAGGTGTAGAAACTATTGGATGTTATAAAATACCATTGGCATGTTGCAAAAGAACCTGCTGTAATCAAGAAAGTCCTCAGAGTAAATTGCAGCCCGTAGTAAACGAATACGCCATCATTGTAACGCCCATAAGCTCGCTGTGTACTGGGAAGTGCCCCGTAGTAAGGTCCATTTTGATTTGCCACGCCGCCTTTTTGGCCTTTATAAAACAAGCCTCGACAGTTGGAATGAGCTAGTAAATTCGGCTATACCAAAAAATAATACATGGACTTGAAACCAAGTGTCAATTGATTTAGTAAAATGGGGTCTGTGGTAAAATGCACCCCTGTAAAACTTCAATTAGTAAAGTATACTTTTCCTTAGTAGTGAGTGGAGCTGCAATAATCTCCTCTCTCGGGACTCCATCCCACAACAAATTAACACCACCATTTAATTCCAATGCAAAGAATGGAAAACGCCAGCACTTCGTGACCGGCTACAAACACATGACTAGGCAACTCATGAGTGATTTTAAACCGATGTTGGAAACTGATTATAGAGTAAATGTTGCAGACGGACCCCTGTGCCACAAATATTGCTTAAAGTTGGGCACCTCTTTCATAAGATAGATCTTTGGTGTCGGAGTATAAGCCCTCTCAAGGCAACCGATTAGCTCCGCAAGGTGTAGGCCTCCTTGGACGAAAACAATGTAAAAACGGGAAAACATTTGATCAATCTGATCATGGGTATGGCCAACAATTAGAAATCCTAGTTTCACCTTCTTGAAAATACCTCGGTCCACTAACATGGCGCAATACGCCAACACTTCTTGGTTCTTATTCTGAGCAGCTGTATTGTCCATCTGCAGGTAAAGAGTTTGAGGCAACTGGCCCTCCCATCCGTTAATAACATGCTGGACTACGAATTGTCCCGTTAGGGTCATTTCGCAGATTTGGATAGCTGTAAACATAAGTTCTCATGTATTTGTTAAACACCAAAACTCCAACCACATGGACAGAGACGAGCAAGACTATCCACATCTTTGGGCACTCATGGAAATGAGGCAACTCGCTTTCTTTTTTGGTCCATACCATCTATCGCAATCCCTGTACTTGGTCGGTTGAGCCATACACTTGCTGCTGCTTTGCCATTTTCGCCCGCTCCGTTGTTGATCCCGGTGGTAATTGAGGAGTTCCCTAAGTCTATCCGCACATACCGCAAGTGCCATCAATAGCAGCCCCTGCAACTCCAGTCGCTACGCCTACATCAACCTTGTAGAACCCTAAAGAATGGGTCTAGGGTTTTCCACGACAACTACTAGAAAAAGGACACCTAGCAATCACCGGACATCCCGTGCTTAAAAAGGAGAGCGGTTCATACTGACCTTGCTCCCTGCTCGCGCTTTTAATTTTCGCTTTAAGCTTCTCACAACAAGATGCATCGAGAATCGGTTGCATCTTGGAATCTTGACGGACAAATGGTATCCATGACTTGCAAAAATAGCTATAACAAACATGAGTGGTAATTGCTCTAGCCTCAGCATACTCAATGTAAATCTCCTTTTGTGAATGTATCCTAGAGGTTGAACACTTCCTGGGTAGTCTTTCCACATTTCTTTTGAAAACATATCCATCCACATGACACCGCAACTGTATGAAGTTGAATTTTACCAGCTCGCGGCAAACCTAGTCCCCTTCGCACTGGCCCGCATTCCGATATCGTAGTGCACCAATACGTAAAACTGCACGCCCTTACACAAATTGAAACCTTCCCATGTGGCCTTGTTCACCCATCCGGTCACCATACTGCTCGCCTTCGACAACATCAATAAGGTCTTGCAAATGCCTGCTCCCTTTGTCATGGAAAAAAAGAACAACGGTGACTTCCGCCTTGCTAAACACTTTTTTGCACAACATTGTCTCTTCATGTTTGCTGAAAGCTTCGCCCAATTACAGTGCTTCGCCAATACATGATCCAGCTTAACCCTTACAGCACGGTTCTTTGTTGAGCAAACAACCCTATCGCGAGATTGCAACTCCAACCCCCTGGACTTAGGATTAGCAGGGGGCAGCATTTTGGGCAAATTTGCATTGTGATCTAGTGCCAGCACATCTCCAAACAAGGCAATTGGATCACGTTTGGTCGCCTGCTGCTCCCCCTCGGCAGTCCTCCATGACCCAATGCCAAAATCGAAACCAAGTCTACGATCACATGCATCTTCTCACCGCAGAGACTCACCAACACTCTCTCGCTGTAATCCGTGTCATTCGTGCCGTGGTGTGACACAAGGTTGATGGTACTCTTACAAGCACACCATGGACTTGTTGTAGGTGCCACCTTGTCACCTTCCGCCGCAGGGAGCCACCCGCTGGCGTGGATTTGGATCGAGCAAAACATCCTTGCCAATTTCTTGGCACCGCGATTTGAATGCACTGGTATATAGTGCCCAGCCGCCGAGGTGGGCCGAGGTTGCGCTGTCGGGTGGTGGATATCGGGGCCAGCGCTGATGTCGAGCTCGGACATGCCGGTCCACATGTCTGCAATTTGTTCCTCGGTCTCCGCGCCTGCTCCGAGTCCATCCGGATCAAACAAGTAAAGGTCTCCATCACTTGCATCCCAACGATCACCCGGCAAGTCGGTTTGATCCAAATCCGATGCGTGTCCGGGTCTTGTAACAAGCGCCTTTCACCGGACCCGGGTTTACTGCCGAGAACGCCTTGAATGTCACCACGGGAATTTGACACATTGCCTAGTGGACCCCATGCCGCATCCGCCGCGCCTCGCCGCCAAGTCCACGATATCCGACTGCATGGGTCCTGCACTAGTCCGTCTCACCAAATCAAAAACTCCTCCTCTGCATTGAGATCGCTTGCCATTGCTCGTGACTAGTGAAAACGCAATTGTTGAGAACGCCTGCTCGAGAGGAGGAGACCGCAAGAGTTCAACATCATGTATAGATGCCTGCGGACCGCATTGATTATTGACAATTAGGACGGATATCTACTGCTACAAATCATGGCTTGAGGATCCTTAAATGCATTCAGATTGCGAGAATCGAGGAGATTTTGCAGAGGAAATTGAGTTTTGCGCGGCAAAACTAGGCATATTCCATAAAATATGCTTTATTCTTTGTTTAGCGGTTGTCTGCTAAACATGGCGAACGGGCGGCTACGGTGCATCAACCCAAATTTGCGATTCCATTTGGCCGGTCGCAGTGGAGATCGTCACCGGTCCATCACACTGTGCCATCCACCCGTCAGAGATCGGAAAGGTGTTTTGAAAAATATTGCGAGGAGATGCATATAGCGGGCACCAAAGGTTCACTCAAGTATTTTGGTAACTGGTGGTATTCGACCACTTCCATATCGGGAGGTTCATGCCGAGAGTCGGTGGATCTCGAGGATCATCGGCGCTTCATCCTCACCGGTTGTCCGGTGATTCAAGAGGAGGGTATCAAGGTCGATGGAAGCGTGCTACTTGATCCATAATCCATAGTGCGTGATGCCTCATTGCTACTTGGTTTGTGTTTTGATGGCACCTCACCAAGAAGCGGAGTAAAGGTGTCGAGCAGACGCCACCGGCCGAGAAGAAACGGCCCCGGAAGGCCGATTCGCAGATGCCCTAACATTGTCACGAGTCCGACCAAGACCTCCAAGACCCATAGCGCGACAACTTTGACCCCGTGACACACTACCTCGTCACCGACCAGAACATCATTCCAAAGTCCATACAAGCAGGCGGAAATCGACATGATCAGAAAGATGTTCTGGAACACTCTCCCTTTGATATGTCGGACAGGAATTGGTCTGTACAGCAACGTCCTGTTGGACATTGTGTATCTGTACATCTTGGATGCAGCGCAGTCAAGTATAAAGTCTTCCTGTCTTGGTGCTGTTTTGTTCACGCAGTTTGTGGAGAAGGATGACCAAGGGTACGTAATTTTCCTCTGCACTCTGAAGACCAGACAGCTTCTCAAGCCTGACCCCACGGCCGTCCGAGTATACTCAGCTGCGATCCGGACTTTTGACCCCGTGGCTTGCCAGAAAGTGTGAGAGAGGATCACAGGTGGTTGTAATGATGGACACAAAGTGTTCCACAAAGTGTTGCACCAAATTTGCTTAGAAGGAATCAAACATTGGTTCGAGCATAGTCCGTGATTGAACCCAAGAGTCGCGAGAGTAGGAGGTGGGGGCACACAGGCGAATGCATCTCGAAGCCAAGCATTGCATTTCTGGAACCCAACCAAGGAAGATCAACAGCAAGCAATGCAACAAAGCAACCCGTGCTGTTGGAAGCAACTGACATCGCTGCGGGCGAAGAGGCATCCCAACAATGCTTCTTCAATACCACATCGATGGGGATCCAGCGCCGCTTTACCGCGCCTGCCGGTGGTGTCCATGATACTACCGCCGGGCACCGACGTCCTGCTGTTTCACTGTGGCTGCAGACTTGGTGAGCCACTTCCATTTTACTCGGTAGTGGACGTGAGGAGGACGGAAATGAGGACACCGAGGGCTTTATGGATGGCATTCTACCTTGTGGAGGACGAAGATGCGCAGTTGGAGGAAGTCAAGGTGGGTCGGAAGAGGAGGAGGAGAATCAAGAAGAGGCCGATGAGCGATGACCTCGGATATTATCCTGCACGTGATGGTTCACGGCCTCGGGGCCGCTCGGATCGCAGGAGGGTGCAGAGGCCTTCCAAAGGGGAAATTTGAAGAAAGGGGAAAGAGGAGAGGCCTGATGGCAAACATAAAAGGGAAAAGGCGGTAGAAAGCCAAGAAACCTGTGGCAAGACGGAGAAGCCTGGAATTGTGGAGGAGGAGGAGGAAGAGGTTCCCGCCAAGGTTTGTGGAGAGAGCTGGGCGACAACAAGGCTCGCCATCGACGATGATAGGCTCGGGCAGCTATCAAGAGAGCAGACTTGAAGTGTGTGAGGCGGCAAATTAAGGTGAGGAAGCTGGATCTCGCGTGGGTAGAGGCTTTGATGCAAGATGAAACACGCCCATGGGTAGTGGTGTGCCGCCAATGGTTGTGGTTGTCGACCCTTGTCCTCACAAAGAGAACTTTGACGCGTTGAGAAGGTGGATGAGGGCTTTACAATTTTTCGTTTTGGGAGGGAACCATTCCTTCCGTGCAAGGTCCCGCTCGATCCCCAAATGAAGGAAGAGTTCAAGTGGATGGATGCATATGTGCTAGCTGGACTCACTGAGGACGAGATGAGGATCGTAGCCACATACCACAACACCATCGCAGATGCCAGGAAGACATTCACCTTCATGGACAGGGTACGTTACATCAGAAGTGAGTTGATGTGTAGGAGAGCGAAGGGCTTGAAGTGCGATGTAGACTGGAAGCTGGATGTATATGCCCGCCTAGGCAGGATCCCCAAGTGGGATGCAGCAAAGCATGGCCCCAAGGTTCAGTATCACCGACTGGTGGACAACAGGACACTTGATTACTGCGTGGCGAAGGTTGATGAAGAAGTGTGGAGGTATGTGGACGAGATATTTGAGAAGTGGGAATGTAAGCTTCGAATAGATGCGCCCGAGCCCTAGCCGCCAAACAAACAAAGGCGAGGAAGACAAGGCCAATCTACTGCAAGCGAGACCTTGTAGTCATAGAGGTTAAAGATGCGGATGTGCGGAGAGTGTGGAAGTGCTTTCAAGGGATTGAACATTCGGCACGCAACAACAATTTGAAGACAAGATGCATGAAGGTCTTGTCTGGGAAATGAGTTTACGGCAAATGCGTGGATTGGGTGGAGAAAGCCAAAAATCGAACCTCATTCACGCTACACTTGCGAAGAACCCGAATTGCGAGACGCTTGAGGTTAGGAGCGGTATCCTCAATACACGTGGACGATCAAGAACTTCCAACCGCTTTCAAAAATATGGTAAGTGTGAACCCGAGCAAGTATGGAATGTCCACACGGACCCGGTGCTTGTCATATGTTTGATTGGTGGTGCATGTTTGTTTTCGACGCAATGGCCCATGTACACTCCATATGCCCATGAACACTCATGGTTGATGCTGGTTTTTGCCTTGGTGCGCCGAGCCAATGCTTGCCTAACGTGGAGTGCACCCCGAGAGTTTCAAGGAACATGTGTTGAAGGCCAAAGCATGGAAGATTATGGCGATGAGCTGGCGCTTCGGAGACCTCCATCCCGATAAGTTGAAGACGATCGAGATGCTTCCGGAGATCATGCAGATAGGAATAATATGTGGTAACATCGTGAGAATGGCTCTTGTGGAACCGTCCGCTTGCTGCTATTGGACTTGCCACGAGGGTTGCATCTGGATGCCAACCCAAGGAGTATGACACGCGATTCCCGCGATGAGTTTGAAAATATCATATTGCAATTCCAGGCATCACGACATCGAGGTATTTCGGCCGTGGTATTTCATTCCCGATGACATGTCCATGGTACGGGAGGTTTTGCTTGCTTGTAAAGGAGTGTCACTTGCTTCCGCACAAAACTAATGTGAAAGCATGTATGATGCAGGGGGTTATATCACCACGAGGGCTGGATCTTTGAAGCGATTGTGTGCCACAACATTTCTCACCTTCAACTGTTATGAATGATGGCACAGGGTTGACAACTTGCTTTGAGGAGAAGGTCAGGAACATAAGTCGTGTTATAACACGCCAGATGATAGGGTAGTTTCCATACCAAGCCTATCAGTTGTTGAGGAAGTTGATGGAGCATACATGGAAGGCGAGTGGGTCTGGATGGGTGTGCGTGCTCGGATCGTATGGTAGCCGCCTCGCGCGACGCAACGTGATATCAGACGAGATCCCAGCAGCTCAATTCATGGACCTCCGTCTCAATACTTTAGAGAACTGCCAAGCGAGGAGGAAGAGTTGAGAGGCTTGAAGGCGGGCCTAAGACGCTCACCAAAGAACCGATGATGAACAATGTGGCAAGGAGCCGGGCGCGTTTTGTGGATCTCAAGCGCCGCAATCGGAAAGCATTCTACACCCGAGGTGTGATGATCCTTCCATGTCTTGTGGGCGGTGTGGCGCTTGACAAAGGTAATAGGGAGCAGGGCTACATGGCGAGTTTTGGGCACGTGAACATAGTGCACAACTCTGGGGGCGATGGACAAGGTCACCTTCCCGACACGACCACTACTATGATCCATTGGTTCACCCCTACCATGGATAGGTGCCGGAAAGACCCGGGGCATATATGAACCTAATGGTTGTGAATCTCGATCACGGCGATTGGTAATGCCCGCAACTGCTGTGTTCGACTCCAAAGATCATAGGTGAGACGACGCATGGAGAGGTGTCCGCCATTGTGAGTACAAACACCGGACAACCGGTGTTGAGGCCGGATCGAGTGTCTGTCCGGCTGTGTGTGATGACCTCAACCCGAGTGCATGTTCTCGTGTGCTTGTTTTCACCGGATTGCAAGCATACGATTTTGCGCTTTGTTCTTTGTCGCCATTGAATGTTGAGGCGTGATGCTACCATAGCGGCCCATGATCACCCTTGCAATAAGAACCCCGCCCCGCCATAAGTAAAATAGCGAAAGCCGTCAAACTCCTCCACATTCCGTATTGTCATCATGGCGTTATAAACTACCAAGAAGACCGTCACACTGATGGCTATACGCATCAAGCATTGAGCATGTCCGATGACATAACCATCAGATTCATGGATATGTCATACCGGCACTCGCCACATATAACATTGTAGCCGATTAGGTTAGGCCAATGGGCATGGATTATGCTAAGTGTGAGGTTCAAATGACGCTCAACACATCCAAACGTTGGTGCCTCGAGGGGACTTTCGAGCACCTGGAGAATGCAAGCCGTGACGGCCGCTTTCATGTCATGTTTCGCAACATAGAAATGATCGCCACTATCCGTGGAACCCAACACTTGACTTGTTGAGTCGAAGTTCACCGATGAAGCTCACCGGATATCCACGGTCATAGAATTGTGATGCGGCATCCACCTTTTGTTTACCGCTCATGCATGCAACCCTTCAAACCCGTTATGTCGACATTTTGAAATTCATGATGTCCATATGACTACATGGCATATTACATATGGTTTCCATCTTCGACTGTAACCATTTTGTGGTGGATAATTAGAGGATTGTGTTACCCAAAAAAAAAACCATACTAGAGAAAACCCTAAAAATACATGGTTTCATTCTTCACTCGACTTTCACACTTAAGATTTTGGCCAAAGCTTTGAAACGTGATAAAGCACGGTGTTTTCCATCACAACCCCAAATTTCACACCCTCAAAATTAGAGACGAGGAGTTGTCTCTAACTTCTTAGGAGACCTTGTTCGACAGTGATCGGCAGCAATGGCCCTGTCATGGGTCTTAAATGCACCCAAAATAAGGTAAACTCTTAAACCATAACTCTTCGCTGGCATGAAATGGACCTTTTATCATTGGTTCACACGAAGTGTCACCTTCTTTTCTGCCTTGGTTTCACCCATATCCCAAAAACCACGAGTTCAAAACCCATATGAAACCTCCTTCGGGAGATAAAAGTCACAAAACGCCCTTCCTCCATATTCACCCCCTTCGAAAAATACCGTGTTAGTCTCCCTTATGACAACGGGTAAAGGCCTCTTTACTTCATATCTTAGATACACAATATTAAAAGGGTGCCAAGAGTTATCCAACTCTCCCTTGTTAACAATCCCTTCATCTCCCATAGGTGCACTAAATAAGTGCTAAGGTAACAATGGCGAGCACTCCCTTCATCTGCAGCATTAGGCAAAGACATATTTATCCTTGAAGTAATCTCCGTAGATTTTCTGAGGGACCGACCTAGAGCTTTCTGGCACATGCTCCTACCCTTTGTTAGTAAGAAATGCAAAGTGAGGGTAATTCTCTGATAGTTTAATCAATAAGTAAATTCCTATGAGACGAGTGTGACTACCGCAGATCCGTAATCGCCTAAGGCACAACTAGACGATTAGCAAACTATAAGGAGGCATTGCAACTTCATATGGCCCACAAAAGGCGGAACCACCACCTCCCCATCAAAATGTAAACCCCCAATCTATTCACTAATATACGCTGATTCAAATACCCAAGACGCCCGAACATATGGGAACTCGAATATGTACGATGAGGCAGGACTCGAACTATGTGTTAGGGTTAAATAGGTAACCACAATTAGTTAACCTCACATGGGTTTATTAACCATGCCTTTTAGCGTCACTTTACAAGACTGTATACAAGACACACAATTTTGTTAATTACATTTATTATTGATTGCTATTGCATATGTTCTCTATGACTAGCACTTTGTGTCATGGTATCAGAGCCATGCTCTGAGCCTTCCACTCCACTAGTTTACATAGTAACTATGGCACGTAGCTAAGACCATTTTGTGCATGACAAGTGGAACAGAGATATCAGCAAATCAAAACATTCATCTTCGATAGATGTCAAGTTCTGCTGACACCTCTGAATTGCCCCAGATTCTGCACCTCTCCAAGTCTTGCATATCTGCACATTAGGTCAAAGACACCTGTTAGTTAGACTTCAATGAGATCAAGAGTGAAGATCTGAAGTGACACAGTTCCATAGCCACAAAGCGTGTAAGCTTGGATTCTAGCTCTCAATCGGCGCCCCTCATCAAGGTGCTTGTTGGGGAGGGTGTCCAGCTATACGTGCCTGGCCTTTTTCTTCATGTGACTTTTCAGGTTTTTAGGGTTTTTAAGTACCTGTTCAGAACAGGCTTACCTATTTGCTTAAGTTGCTAGTGTCCTTTCATATAGGACGTTGCACTTTTCATGTTGAACTCGTGCAGGCTATGCTGGAGGTATGAACTTATACCTCTTCCCTATCTGGTCAGTTTGAGTCAATATACTCATGAATACATACAACTTACCATAGGTTATGTCTTTGTTTGACTTCGATAGCGACCTAGATTCTGAGCCTCTCGCGTGGCTTCATTCCAATCCACCACTACCAGTCATCCCTGTAGTCACACACATTCCAGTAGTTACTTCCACCAACATATCAACCAATCCAACTTCTACCACTACCTCTGTAGGTCATCCTACTCTAGTGAGTTCAAAGAAAAGGATAGGTTTGACGGGAGAGCTACCAGGTTTGAAAGTTGGAGGGCACGCATGAAGGCAAATCTCAATGCTCGCGATGTATGGGAATATGTTGATGGCTCCCTCCCAGATCCTTCTAAAGTACATGTCATACCTGGTGGGAAACAATCCACGCAAGACGAAATTGATTAAGTGGAAGAAGGGCAACAAGATAGCATTTGCAATATTGTCAAGCCAGATTTGATGAAACCACCGCCGTAGGTGGAGTTTCATGACATGCCAGCAAAGTAGCCCCGAAACAACTCCACAAATACGTAGTGTCTCAAAATATCCCACCCTTTGGTGGATGTTCTAATGAGTTCTAAGGTCTCAGCTTGAATGATGGAGACCCGCTAGCACATAACAAAGCCACGCCCAACCACGAGCACCATTTTGCATCCCTCAATAGTACTATCTCGGAGGTAGACATGATTGCTCAGCTCATTGCCAGCCTCCCTCCCTCCTATCAAACTTTGTGTCCAATGTAATGCTTCCTCAAGGACTCATATCAAGCAGCTGCCGGGTAAACCCACAAGATCAACTTCAACGAGGTTGTTGGTGCTTCCCTACAAAGAAATGTAGTCGCCCCAAGATCGGTTCTCGTCAAGTCGCCTTTGGGTAACAAGGTCCTTTATTACCGTAAGAGGTAAAGGCCCTTGGAAGGGGAAAGATAAAAATAAGAAAGATAAACCAAAGCAAGAGGGCTGTAATAAAGGTAACTCGATCCGGATCCACTAAACGCCAGAAATTATAATCGTGTTCTATTCGGTCACCGAAAGGGATTGCTGAAAAGAAGCTGTGGGGAGCTCAAACAATGTCATCTCAAAGATAGGGTTATTCTCCATTAAAGGGGTTTGGGTCCCTAAAGACCAAAATGACCTCAAAACGGGCCAAAATGCATCATCTTTAGCAAAACCACTTTAGACATGTAATCGAAAGACATTGACCATGTTATTTTCTCGAATACTTACGCTAATGGTTTGAAGTCAAGAAGGTTCATGGATTTCACCTTCACAAGGAAGGGATTTCAAGGATTTTAATAGGTTAGGAATCCTAAACACCTCGCAGCGTATAGTACTTCCTAGCAGGGTGAAAAGAGGGCAAACCAAACAAAATTAGTCCAAGAAGTTAAACTACGGACGTCCGCAACCAACACGCAAAAGTAGCAATTGCAGTTTAAAAGAGTAAATCAACCGCACGGACGTCCCGAATTGTGAGAGAATCATTAACCGATAGCTTGATCATGGCCATCTCGAGAGGACCAAACTACGACTCTAAAAGTAGCTACCGGACGCCCCGCACTTTGAGAACACAACCCCGGATCTCCATTGTTAGAGTGAAAACATAGAAGGAATTGGAACAATGCGCCGGACGCTCGCACATTGGCGCGAGTCTCATAGCCTCGCGCCGACGTCCGCGATTGGAGACCCCAATCTTGTGGGCGTCCACGAGATGGAAATGGTGGTGGAGCCTTTGACGTCTGCACATCTATATTTATTGTTTGTCTTCCTAATGAAAGCATCGGCTTGGGATAGGTGCAGATAGACTCCATGGAGTAAGAACTCCAAGATTAAGGAGATAGACTCCATGGAGTAAGAACTCCAAGATTAAGCACCCCTGGGTCGGATCAGTACCAGGATGGGGTGCTTGACTTTAGTGATTTAAGAATTTCCCTGTCAAGCACTCTTGGGTCAGATTAGTACTAGGATGCCTTGCTTGTTTTTGGCGCTTTGAAAACTTTACTAGGATGCCTTGCTTGTTTTTGGCGCTTTGAAAACTTTGTAACATTAAGCACCCCTCGGCCTGGATCAAGATTTGGATGGGGTGCTCGAATTTTAGTGATTTGAGACCCCACAAGCACCTTGGCCGATTAGTACTAGGATGCCTTGCTTGTTTTTGGCGCTTTGAAAACTTTACTAGGATGCCTTGTGTGGAACGAAGCATTTTGGTCACCCCGCATAACGGGGAGACTGACGCGTAGATTGGGTAGTAGTTGTTCAGGCAGATAGGTAGTAGGTAGGTCGATAGAAACATGTAGGAAGATGGTAGGACGTCCGAGGGAGTTCGGACTTAATCGAATCGGCACGTAGGAGGTTCGATCGGGGAAAGTATGGGTAGATAGAAGCATATATAGGCATGATAGGTTCCAAAGTTCCTTGGACCATGGGAAGTAGGAATATTCGGGATAAGGAAGTTCCTTGGCCTTCAATTATTTAGATTCCTGGCTATATATGCCAAAAGGGCTAGTTAAGTTGTAGATGGAAAATAGTGAGTTTTGAACCCATACGCCCATCGTGAGGAGCACATTAAGGCGATTTGCATGTACCGCAAACTTTAGCTGTGGTTTTGAACGGGCGCCAGCGAACCCGCAGTCGGGCGCCGAGGGGAGGCGGAGTTGCGTCAAGAAGAAGGAAGGCAGTGAGCGGCGCCTTCACTGCAGCGCTGCAGTCGGAGGGAGCGCGAACTCAAGCGAGGGCGCAGCGGCAGAGCGAGCAAGGAGGCAAGCGATCGGAGGCGAAGAGTCAGCGGAGCGTGCGGAGAAAGCCGGAGAGGAGTTGAGGGGTTCGCACGGCGGCGGTGGTGCTCGAGCGAGGAGCTAGAGAGGCGGGAAGACCGCAGCCAAGGTGAGAAGGAGGGAGATTGAAGGAGCCAAGGCCACCTCTGGCGGTGGTGTGAGGCCGACTGCTGAGGAGCACGGAAGTCTCCCCTTGTCATTATCTCACCCAAACCACCACCTCTTTGCTCTCCACTCTTAGCCCGATAGATTACTCTCCAATCTCTCCTTTGCTATCCTTGTGTGTGCTCCCCGCGTATGGTGAAAGATAGTGAGGAGGAACGGGGTACTCCACGGGAGGAAACCTCCACGCCACACCGGCCCACAAGGGAAAAGGTAAGAAACACACCCACCCCGAAGTTCGAGTGTAGGCCGCCCAAATTTCACCTCGAGATTTGAGGCGCTCGCCACGCCCGAGATGAAGATGGAATGGTCAGATTGGTACTGGTGGCACTTTGCAGCCCCGCCTTGGTTCGTGTGCGATTTAATGAGAGTGACCAAGGCGCGCCACCTGAGGATGCGACAATCAAGTCCATCCCGGATGTGGAAGGTACGGCATTTCCGTGGATACGATTTGATAAGAAGCCCACAAGGGAGGGATCATTCAGCTCGCCTCCAAGAATCGATCCCGAGGAGGTTATGAGCATGTTCCTACGACCAAAGGAGGAAGTATGGTCGCAAGGCAATGGCTGGAGGATCTCTTTGTTCAAGGAGCGAAGTGGAATTTATTCGCCAAGATATGGGGACTAACGGCGCAGGAAGACGACTGGAAATTCCCATTTAATGATGATGTATGAGATGTCCTGTGGAAGTTGGTGGATTGGGCCACCATTCAGTATGAACAAAGCTGACCGAAACCATTTGGTGATGGAGGAGCAAGAATCGCTTTGTCTCTACCTTCCTCGACACCTATATCGAGGGAGGAGGTTCTTACCGACGATGGAAGAAGCCAAGATAGAAGCTACTGTGAGGGTAGCGGAAGGAGAGCCACCGGCCCCAGAGGATGAAGAGAGATGAGGCCCCGGGCAAGAGACCGCCACGCCCGCGAACCAACATGAGGCCTCGTGATCGTGAACCCAACAAGAGAAGGAAGAAGGCCATAGAAGCACCTCCTACGAAGAAGGAGGAAAGGATACGAGACCACCTACCGAGGGTTGAGGATTGGAGGCCGACAACACCAAAGGGAGTGAACCCCAGAGGGACCTGTGGAGGACGGAGGACCTACGGTGAGCTTTACCTCCCACCAAGAAGTAGTAACAAGACTTGGAGGCGTGTGAAGAACGCCGAGGAACGTTGGTGACCTACGCACCAGGAGGAGCGAGGAAGTCGAGAATGGCATCCCATGAGGGTAGTTGCCGAGTCAAGGAAGTGGGCAGGATCTATGGACGCCCTAGTGGACCGTGTGGGAGGTGGCCAAGTTCGTGAACTTCGAGACCTACGAAAGGAGCCGGAGGATGCCGAGAAGAAATTGAGAGGAGCTCAAAACCACCTCCGAGAAGCAACACTGCTAGATCCGCCAAAGAGCGACAGATGACCACCAAGTTGGTGAATGTGTGGAAATGATTGACGTCTTAGGACAGAGGCAAAATCAGCCAAGAGGGCGAGGAGTTGGAAACCGCCAGAAGGAGGCATGAAAGTTGGAAGCTACCCTAGCAAGGGTAGGACACATCGAACGCAGCAAGGAGGAGGCGATCTCTAGCAAGGCCCGGGGACCTTGAAGACGAAGGACCTCCTACGAAGAAGAAGTTGCCATGGAGCAACGGAAGGAGCATTACAAGGGAAAATACGCCTTGGTGAAGGAACGACAAGGATGGGACAATGTGACTAAGGGTCACAAAGAGGAGCTTCAGACACGAGAGAACTTTTGGAGCAGAACGCAAGAAGGCCGACGACCTTACCCACGCCTATGAGACGGAGGCAAGGAACGCCGGAAGGAAGTTTTGATGGCCCAACGATCTTTGGAGGGTCTTGTGTCATTCGAGGAGCAAAGGCGATCACCGCCATAGTGAAACGCATGGCGATGGAAGCCATGGAGAAAGATAAGGAGATTGGGAGGCTTGCCCCGAGTTGGAGGAGAGTGGAGAAAGAGGCCGCATTGGTAGGAGTGACAAATCAGCCGGTGGGACGAAAAGGCCATCCCACTAAGGGTCCGCATCATGGACGCACAAAAGAAGGAGAGTGGTAGGGTGGCGACCTACTACAACAACCTCCTAGAAGCGATTGAGGAACGCTACAGTGAGGAAGAAAAGAAACAGACTCACCGCTCGACGCCAAGTGGAATGGCACCGGAGGTCAAACTTTGAGTTGGTACAAGGAAAGCAGCCGGGCCGGACATAGCCGAACGAGGTCAAGAAGCACCTACAGAGAACCTCCGAGACGGTGGAGCTACTGCGGGAGGAAGAGACCGATGGTAGGATGGTTTTACCAAGTTCCTACTGTAGGAACCTGAAGAGGAGGAGGCCCAAGGAAGGGTACCTCCGGCCTAAAACCAGCTGAGGGAGGAAGGTACCCCATAGCAAGATCCGAAACAGAGGTAGGAGACGAACCGCCTACCAAGAAGACGAGAACAGAGGGGAGGAACCCATCGAGGATGAATGAGTAGGAGGAATGGAACCTCCTACCTCAGTGGAAGACCTACCAAATGAGGGGGCCGACGAGGCGCTACCCATAGTCCTCGAGAAGACTCGGAGGTGGGCATAAGCGACCCATCAAGGGGAAGACATTGAAGGCGAGGCGAACAAAAAGCGAACGAGGATGTCGTAGGACCTTTTCAAGAGGACGTTTTGTCCCAAGTGGTGCACACCTTGGGAAGTGTGAGTATTTAAGAGTGAAGATAGATGACAGGATATTCGGTCAAGGTGAGCTGGATCGAGCCGAGAGGACGAACGCAAGGCAAGAGTCCTATTGTTGGACTTGGCAAGTCGCCTAGCATTAAACTAGCACGAGTGGCTCGACTCCCCACCTATAAAAGGGAGGGTGGAAGAATGAATAAACACCGACCTTGCTTTGTCATGCATTCTTCTTCGCCTCCGCATCCCTTTGTGTGTGTGCGTTGCTGACCGCCGCCAAGCGACGAAGGCGAAGGGTGGGTTCGCCGGAGGCCCTCGCGGTGGGTTCGCCAACGCAGCTCCTCCTCTCGTGAAAGATTGTTGTTGGATGTGCTTTGTGTGCTGGGGGTGGCCTCAGGATGGCGCCGACTACGCCACGTGTTCGCACGCAATCGCCGAGAGAAATACCACTAGTCCACCCTGTGCAGCAGGCAAGGGAGGCGTAAAACCGCGAACGCTAAGTAGTAGAGTTAGATTTGGGGATCGAATGAAGTGAGTCCGTATGGTCTGTGAGCTATGTTTCTTTTGAGAATGGTGAAGAGGTTGGCTATGGGTGTGTCCAGAGTGAATTGATCCAGAAGGCGAGAGAGTGTTGAGGTGGAGGGAATCTCGAAGGCGTGGAGCGCGGGCCGATAACCCAAACGCATAACACCGCTTTGTTGCCCACACCGAGGACAAGTAGACCGGGGAATGATGAGAGCGAGAGAGTGAGAGGAACGACGCAACAATCCGAACCAAATCTCTTGGGATCGAACCTACGATTCAACGACTGTGGATAAGTGTGGCCACCGAGGCGAGCTCCGTGACCGAGGCAAACCTACCACATTTTTGGCGCTGCTCGGGATTTGCTGTTTGAGGATTGTGTGTGAGTGAATGATGATAGAGGGAGTAAACGGGACATTGCGGTGTCCCCCTTTCAACTCGCGAAAGGGCGCGGAAGGATGAGTATCGACGCGAGGAGGCAATCCCGGAGAGGTTAGCCGAGCCATCGCGGGGAGAGGAGGTAAGCACAAGCCGGGCGAAGCTCGCTACCGAGGAAGAAAGTACGCACAACGACCGTCACCACGCTTAGGTCTCGATTGTTTTGCGGAGAAAGGTCCGACAGCGCCTACCCCACGGACGGGAGCCGGTGGTACTTTGGAACATCAAGAAGACAGAGGAACCAAGAACGGAGGCCGAGCTCATTTCTTTGCAACCCTTCGAGAGGTCACGACGGAGTTAGCACCCACGAACGGTGTGAAGGACTCGAGAGGGAAGTAGGTGGTCCCGCCGCTACCACCGTCCGAACGCACTGCATCCTCTCTCGACACCTTAGAAGATTTTTCGACTCGAGCCCCGAGAAACGCCTTGTTTGATGAGATCACCTCCTGAGGGGAGTCAACGAGCGACACGCTGAATTTGTTACCGAGAGCTCGGAGGCAGCCATACGGGCGGCGTTGATCGCACGGGAGCAAAGGATTGGGACACTTACAATCGACAATATCTCGATCATTTGGCTCGACAGCGGCGCTAGCGAGGCGCCGCGAGAGAAGAAGCAAGAATTGTGGGAGCCGATAAGACACAATCAAGTCCACAACCCGAGCAAGAGCTGCCCGAGTTACTCTTCAGTGACGACTCTCTCGAGATCGACACCTTTGCCCATAGCCATGATGGAGCGGAGGAGCGACAGGAGGAGCAAGCCCCATCACCCGCAAGCCATATCCCAAATTTGGATCCAAGAAGGAGGACGACATCGATGCCGAAAGTTTTTGTAAAACTTTTCAATCCATCTCGAGGGCTAACATCGAGGATTCCTCGGATCGGGTACGATTTTTCCAGATCATGAGGACCGCGCAACAATGGTATGCCGAAGTTCTCTACCCCACCCACCATTGGTTGCGAGCTGATTTCTTATTCGTTGTGGTTTGAGCCACACTACCCATGTGTTAACAAACTTCGACTCAAGCAAGAAGAAAGAATCCTTGCTCGATTATGTGGAACGGTTTTACGCTCGGAGAAGATACCGAGTGGACAACACGGAGGAGAATCACAAGCGTATTCGGAAGAACAAGCGTTGGATTGGGTCTGTGGACTACCACGAAGATGGAGATTCACCGCCGCAGGGCAATGATACCTTGGAGGAAGGCATTCGAGCAAGCATGGGGAGGCCGCCTACGGGAGGAGAAGAGGAAGAACGAGTGGCAAGAGGAAGAAAGGAAGAGACATCGCTTCAAGTTCGTCAGAAGAATCGACGTCTGAAGACACTCAGTCGGAACCATCATCATCTGAAGAGAATTCAACATCTGGGACGGATGATAGCGAATCGGAAGAAGCACATCATAAGCGAGTGAAAAAGACTTGGAACATTTGCTGAAGAAGAAGGAGAGAGACAAGAGAAACGCCACGAAGGTTTCAGAGAAGGGAAAAGGGAGACGAATGGAAGGGCGTCCGCCAAGACAATTTGGAAGATGATGAAACGGCGCGTGACATCGAGATCAAATTAGTCAAGAATCGACCGACGACGATCTCCTTCCTACCCTACAGAAGTCTTTTGTAGCAATTGTCATCACGCCATACGCACGACCGTGAATGTGCCTCAAGACACGATGGGTCAATCGTGGAGTACGATCTAGACCCATACTATTCGTGAGAGGAGGTGTATCGATGCGTGCCGTGACAGAGCTCGACCTCAATCCATGAGAGCCACCTATCAACCGATCACCCAAAGGGATGAGGTATGGTCCAAGGCAAGCAATCGCGAATCAATGGAGACCGAATCCTCTCAACGACCCAATGTACCGCCGGTATACAACTGGGCGGATCATTATGCGCATGTCCGTAACTAAGGCGGCAGATTGGGTACACTTCCGTCAGTGCAAGGCGCCGGACATATAGCGGAGATGCAAGATGTACGGGCCCAAGACCATTCTGCACTGTGGGGTACGATTCGCTAACCGGGTGACAGAGGAGATTCCACCAAACCCAGAATGCTCTCGTGCCCACCCCCAGACAGGGAAGTAGAAGACGCGAACGTGGGGAGAGGAAGGAGAGGAGCAAGAAGGCGAATGGTTGGAAGTGCAGTGAGTGGACTCGGCATATATCCGGAGAAGACGAGTTGGTCGCACGCCGCCGGCCAAGACGAAGGAGACGACACCTCGACAAGGAGAATGCTCGGAAGTTGGCGGAGATGGGCAATCCGAGCGAAAGAAAAGAAGAATGCCGAGGAAGTGACATGAGAGATGAAGAAACGGCCGAGACCGGGCCGAGGGAGGGCGGTCCAAAGGCTTCAATTCACACCGACATCACCAGAGGTGGCGGGCATGCTCGATGCCGAATTACTAAACTCACTCAGCGAAGAAACATGCACCCGTAAACCATGGGTCCAGGGGAGTGATGACAAAGATGGAGGTTACCGAAGAAGGAGTAATCGCTGGAGGAGAAGAAGACCCTCTCACCGAGAAGGTCACCGCTTTGCGTAATCTGCTGGATCAAGAATTCCTTGTGACATTTCGACAACTCTTGTCCGACAACCCCAAGTATCGACGATGATGCGAGAAGCGGCGAAAGGGACTCACCGGCGTAAAACCGTAAACGAATCGGATGTACGAGTTGTGGAACTCATGGATTTGGGTGCCGGTGAAATATCGGAACGGATGCTTGATAAGGCGGTACCATCGACTCGGTGTGGGTTAACTGATGATGGAAGAAACGGCCAGCAAACTAGGATACACCAAGTTCGAGGACACGCACCATTCTTCGAATGGCGGATCGACGCGGCGACTGGGGTACCGCGATACCCACTAACATTGGAGGCATTGTTTTCCTTTGACTTATGTGGTCATGCGACCAGCCCCGGGGTATCAAGTGTTGATAGGGAGGCCATGGCTATACACGCAAAAGCCGCCTTGATTGGGGAAGAAGGAAGATCGCTCAAGGGCATGCCGTTGGCTCATGCCTGTGAGTCGGAGCAAGGAAACCTATGAAGGGAAACTAATCCCTCACCGAGGAGTACACCTCCGAGGTTGGGGAGGAGACAGGGAGAGGAAAATTCTTCGATCGATGATCAAACGTATTGTCTGCTGCGACGGCTTCCAAGTCGAGATAGAAGAAGAATCGAGTACAATGGAGAAGGGACGGAGAAGCATCCTTGGATAAGCCGACAATGAAGATTTTCCGGATGAAGGAACGCATTACTGGAAGTTGTCCGGACGGACCAAAGGGATCCGGAGCCTTAGAGGAAATGGAGCTGGCCCGGAAGAAAGTCATGATATGCGTGCATCCGCGAACAAGAGAAGAAATTGAGAGGAGCTCAAAACCACCTCCGAGAAGCAACAGGGAAAGTTCGGTCCGTCAGATTTCGTGAAGTTGAATGAGGCAACTAAGAAAGACCATCACCCTTGCCGCTTATGGATAGTGTATTGGACACGCAGGCATGAGATGTACAGCTTAGACGGGTATTCGTGGATACAATCGATCACTCGAGAAAGGAAGATCGTGACAAAACAACGCTTACCATCGATTGGGACATTTGCATATGCCAAATTACCCTTTGGTCTTTGCAATGCCCCTGCCACCTTTCACAGAGTAGTGAATACCATTTTCCGAGAGTACCTGAGGAAGTTCATGGAAGTATTTCTGGATGACTTTTGTGTGTTTGGGAAGAGGAGCCTGCACTTGAGACACCTTCGCCAGTGCTTACAGAAGTGTAGAGAAACCAATTTGAAGTTACACCCAAGCAAATGTTATTTCGGAATGACAGAAGGAATCCTACTGGCACATCGTGTTTCGAAGCGAGGTTTGGAGGTAGATAGGGAAAAGGTCGTAGTTATCACAGAGATGGATGCTCCGGAAACGAGGCAAGTTCGAGCCTTCATAGGCTTGGTGGGATACTACAGGAGATTCATCATTGATTTTGCGAAGAAGGCAAGACCTCTCACGCAACTATCAAGAAAGATGTTCCTTTTGATCGGACCGAGCGAAGCGTTTAAGTTTGAAAAGAGCTGGGGCACCGTGATTGCAACCCCCAACCGGGAAGAACCTTTTCATGTCTTTGTGGATGTATCACCTATGCCATAGGGGCCATCCCGAGTCAACGTGATGGAAGAAGCATGATAGGCCGATCTTCTATGGACGCCAACTTTCGGATGCGTAACGGAACTACTCCACGATCGAAAGAGAAGCTCTTGGCATCATCTATTCTCGCAAGAAATTTCGACACTATCTGCCGGCAAAGTTGTGTTCCATGTGGACCATTTCGCATTGAAGTACTTGGTAAACAAACCCGATCTATCCGGACGAATCGCGATGGATACCAAGTAGCAGGAATTATGAGGTGGAAACATGAAGCAACATGTGAACGCTTCATTTCGACTAATGAAGGGAAGCGTCACCACCGAACGATAAGTTCCCGGATGAGGAGTTGGAGTAGCGTCGAAAGCATGATCGAAAGACGCAGAGGGGAGGCACCGCAGAAGGACGGATCGAGAAACGGCGAGCTGGGACTCCGGATATCGCGAGCATCGAGAACCGGAGGGGACGCCACAGACCAAGGACTACGCAACCGACGTAAACCCCGTGACCGTAAGGAGAAGGTGGAGGGGCGCGTGTCCACGACACTCATCAACGCCGAGTCGAGGTATTTAGAGCATGGGGAGTTGCCGGTTTATCAAGGAAGGAGTTCGATTCATACACAAGGCACCATATTGCATCGCAAGGAGTATTGTACAAATTGGGAGCCGATGAGGTGATTCAAGATGTAGGGGAATGAGAAAGCCATGGAGAAGGTGACCACAAGAAGACATACTATCTCGACATACGATGTCACCCGTAATGCGAGAATTTGAGGTACCAACGATAGAATTATGGAAGATGAGCGAATGACGGTGGAAGATAGTGAACAAGCAAGGTTGGAAGAATTTGCGAGGCATGAGGAAACTAGGGACGATGCCTTAGAGGAGACACAGCGAGTACAGGAACAGAGGAAGGAGAGGCACGATGGGAGGCTTCAGACCTAGTAGCG
This sequence comes from Anthoceros angustus, assembly GCA_010909165.1. Taxonomy (NCBI): domain Eukaryota; kingdom Viridiplantae; phylum Streptophyta; class Anthocerotopsida; order Anthocerotales; family Anthocerotaceae; genus Anthoceros; species Anthoceros angustus. The sequence goes on from MU008178.1 coordinate 1,147,205, forward strand.
GAGACTTGGTGCTCCTTTACGATAGTAGGTATTTAGATTTTTCCCGGAAGCTACGATGGATGGGGCCTATGCGGGTTGTATCTATGAAAATGGGTCTCGCTTGGAAAGTTTCATGGGGAACTACTTCCTCAGAGTGAATGGGTGGAAGATCAAGAAGTACTTTACACTGAGGATGTTTGCGCAAACAAATGGGGAGAGGAGCATGTGGAACGAAGAATTTTGGTCACCCACGCGGGAGAGACGCGTAGATGGATGGGTAGTTGTTCGTGTAGGTAGTAGGTAGGTCGATAAACAGTAGGAAGATGGTAGGACGTCCGAGGGAGTTCGGACTTAATCGAATCGGGCGCATCTGTAGGAGGTTCGATCCGTAGAAGTATGGGTAGATAGAAGCATATATAGGCATGATAGGTTCCAGAAAGTTCCTTGGACCATGGGAGTAGGAATATTCGGGGATAGGAAGTTCCTTGGCAATTATTTAGGTTCGCATGGCTATATATGCCAAAAAGGGCTAGTTAAGTTGTAGATGGAAAATAGCTACAGGAGTTTTGAACCGGACACGTGGCGCCCATCGGAGGAGCCATTAAGGCGATTTGCATGTACCGCAAATCGGTTAGCCGGTTTTGAACGGCGCAGTCGGCGGACCGAGGGGAGTAAGTGAGTTGCGCTCGAGGAAGGCGAGTGAGCGGGCGCCGCGGGCGCGCGCGCCGCGGGCGCGCGGGCGGCGCGCGCGGGCGCGCGGCGCGCGGGCGCGCGGCGCGCGGGCGGCGCGCGGGCGCGCGCGCGCGGGCGCGCGGCGCGGGCGCGCGGGCGCGCGGGCGCGAGGAGGTGCTCGGAGGAGCTTGTTGGAGAGGCGAAGGAAGAGCGAGCGTGAAGGGCGGAGAAGCTGGAGGGGAGATTGAAGGGGCCAAGGCCACCTCTTGGTGGTGTGTGAGGCGACTGCCGAGGAGCACGGAAGCTCCCCTTGCTGTCTCACCCAAACCACCACCTCTTTCTCCACTCTCTTAGCCCGATAGATTACCTCCAATCTCCAATTTTGCTATCCTTGTGTGTGCTCCCTGCGATGGTGAAGATAGTGAGGAGGAACGGGGTACTCCCACGGGAGGAAACCTCCCCGCCACACCCACAAAGGGAAAAGGTAAGAAACACCCAATTAGTTCGAGTGTAGGCCGCCCAAATTTCACCTCGAGATTTGAGGCGCTCGCCACGCGCCCGAGATGAAGATGGAATGGTCAGATTTGGTACTGGGTGGCACTGCAGCCCCGCCTTGGTTCGTGGAGTGTGCGATTTAATGAGAGTGACCAAGGCGACGGCCAATCCGGAGGATGCGACAATCAAGTCATCCCGGGATGTGGAAGGTACGCATTTGTGGATACGATTTGATACCGGAAGCCCACAAGGGAGGGATCATTCGCGCTTCAGTTCCAAGAATCGATCCGGAGGAGGTTATGAGTATGTTCCTACGACCAAAGGAGGAAGTATGGTCGCAAGGCAATGGCTGGAGGATCTCTTTGTTCAAGGAGCGGAAGTGGAATTTATTCGCCAAGATATGGCAGGACTAACGCTGCAGGAAGACGACTGGAAATTCCCATTTAATGATGATGAGATGTCCTGTGGAAGTTGGTGGATTGGGCCACCATTCTCAGTATGAACAAAGGTTGCACGAACCATTTGGTGATGGAGGGAGCAAGAATCGCTTTGTCTCTACCTTCCTCGTACACCTATATCGAGGGAGGAGGTTCTTACCGACGAGTGGAAGAAGCCAAGATAGAAGCTACTGTGAGGTGGAAGGGGAGCCATCGGCCCTGTGAGGATGAAGACAGATGCAGGCCCCGGGCAAGAGACCGCCACGCCTGAACCAACATGAGGCCTCGTGATCGAACCCAACAAGAGAAAGGGAAAAAGGCCATAGAAGCACCTCCTACGGAGGAAGGAGGAAAGGATACGAGACCACCTACCAGCGGGTTGAGGATTGGTAGGCCGACAACACCAGTGGTAGGGAGTGAACCCCCTACGGTAGGACCCAGGGAAGACGGAGGACCTACGGTAAGAGCTTTACCTCCTACCAAAGAAGTAGTAACAGAACTTGTTAGCCCAATGGAGGCAGGTGACGGAGAAGAACGCCGAGGAACGTTGGTGACCTACGCACCAACAGGAGGAGCAGAGGGTGAGGAGCGCATCCTCACAGAGGGTAGTTGCCGAGTCAAGGAAGTGGGCGCAGGATCTATGGACGCCCTAGTGGACCGTGTGGAGGTGGCCAAGTTCGGCCGAACTCGAGACCTACGAAAGGAGCCGGAGGATGCCGAGAAGAAATTGAGAGGAGCTCAAAACCACCTCCGAGAAGCAACACTGCGCTAGATCCGCCAAAGAGCGACAGATGACCACCAAGTTGGTGAATGTGGGAAATGATTGACCAGTCTTAGGTGAGGCAAAATCAGCCAAGAGGGCGAGGAGTTGGAAACCGCCAGAAGGAGGCAAGGAAAGTTGGAAGCTACCCTAGCAAGGGTAGGACACATCGAACGCAGCAAGGAGGAGGCAGATTCACTAGCAAGGCCGGACCTTGAAGACGAGAAGGACCTCCTACGAAGAGAAGAAGTTGCCATGGAGCAACGGAAGGAGCATTACAAGGGAAAATACGAGCTTGGTGAAGAACGACAAGGATGGGACAATGTGACTAAGGGTCACAAAGAGGAGCTCAGACACGAGAGAACTTTTGGAGCAAAGAACGAAGAAGGCCGACGACCTTACCCACGCCTATGAGAGAGGCAAGGAACCGGAAGGAAGTTTTGATGGCCCAACGATCTTTGGAGGGTCTTGTCATTCGAGGAGCAAAGTAGGCGATCCATAGTGAAACGCATGGCGATGGAAGCCATGGAGAAAGATAAGGAGATTGGAGGCTTGCCTCGGAGTTGGAGGAGCGGTAGTGGAGAAAGAGGCCGCATTGGTAGGAGTGACAAAATCAGCCGGTGGGACGAAAAGGCCATCCCACTAAGGGTCCGCATCATGGACGACAAAAGAAGGAGAGTGGTAGGGTGGCGACCTACTACAACAACCTCCTGGAAGCGATTGAGGAACGCCATGCTGAGGAAGAAAGAAACAGACCTCACCGCTCGACGCCAAGTGGAATGGCAACCGGAGGTCAAAACTTTGAGTTGGTACAAGGAAAGCAGCCGGGCCGACATAGCAACGAGCGAGTCAAGAAGCACACGGCGACGCCTGGAACCTCCCGAGACGGTGGAGCTATGCCGGGAGGAAGAGACCGATGGTAGGATGGTTTACCAAAGTTCCTACTGTAGGAACTGGAAGAGGAGGCGAAGGAAGGGTACCTCCGGTCACGAAACCAGTGTGAGGGAAGGTACCCCATAGCAAGATCCGAAAGCAGGTAGGAGACGAACCGCCTACCAAGAAGACGAGAATGAGGGGAGGAACCTGAACGGGTAGGAGGAATGGAACCTCCTACCACGGAAGACCTACCACCGAGGGGTTGACGAGGCTACCGGGCATAGTCCCGAGAAGACTCGGAGGTGGGCAAGGCTAAGCGACCCATCAAGGGGAAGACATTGAAGCCGAGGGGCAACAAAAGCACGAACGAGGATGTCAGGACCTTTTCAAGAGGACGTTTTGTCCCAAGTGGTGCACACCTTGGGAAGTGTGAGTATTTAAGAGTGGCGTGATAGACAGATAGGATATTCGGTCAAGGTGAGCCGGATGAGCCGAGAGGAGAACTGGCAAGACAAGAGTCCTATTGTTGGACTTGGCAAGTCGCCCTAGCATTAAACTAGCACGAGTGGCTACCGACTCCCACCTATAAAAGGGAGGGTGGAAGAATGAATAAACACCGACCTTGCTTTGTCATGCATTCTTCGTCTCCCGCATCCCTTTGTGTGTGTGCTAGCTGACCGTCGCCAAGCGACGAAGGCGAAGGTGGGGTTGGTCGAGGCCCCTCGCGGTGGGTTCGCTCAACGCAGCTCCTCCTCTCGTGAAAGATTGTTGTTGGATGTGCTTGTGTTGCTGGGTGGCCTCGAGGATCGCCGACCACGCCGCGTGTTCGACGCAATCGCCCGAGAGAAATACCCATTAGCCACCTGTGCACAGCGCAAGGGAGGCGTGTAAACCGCGAACGCTATGAGAGTTAGATTTGGGGATCGAATGAAGTGAGTCCGTATGTGGTTGTCTCGTGAGCTATGTTTCTTTTGAGAATGGTGAAGAGGTTGGTTATGGGTGTGTCGTAGAGTGAATTGATCTGTAGTTGGCGAGGAGAGTGTTGAGGTGGAGGGAATCTCGAAGGCGTGGAGCGGCCGGCCGAGCAACCTGAAAACGCATAACACCGCTTTGTTGCCCACATGGACAAGTAGAGGGCGGATGATGAGAGCGAGAGAGTGAGAGGAATGACAAACAATCCGAACCAAATCTCTTGGGGATCGAACCTAATGATTCAACGATCGTGGATAAGTGTGGCCACCGAGGCGAAGCCGGTGACCGGGCAAACCTACCACACCTTGCTTGTTTTTGGCGCTTGAAACTTTTGTAACAACTCCATCATATAACCTAGAGGCGATCAATACTAGATGGAGGTTGATTTTTAGTGGTTTGAAAAATTTGTAAATCATCCTTAAGATCTAGGCGTAAAGTCATGAATATTAATTTTGAAAATCATTTGTTGGTTGATGTTATATTCCCACATTCGCTTTGTATACAACATGTTAAACCTTTGGCCTTACTTATGTGCCCCTTCCGACTGACTTGATCTCTTGATTGGTGCGCCAAATGTCCGCCTATTCGAGTTTATGCACGATAGATGCATAGGCCTTGGTTTCTAGATGAGCTCATTTTCCGAAATTGACATGTATGATGGTGGTTTCTAATGGCCAACCTTTTGAAGACGACAATGTTTCACAATGTTTTGCGTAGAAGCAAGAAAATAAATAACAGAATAGATGATTTTTCCTTGAGTAATGAAAGCCCACAATGAACACAAGTGTAAGTATTAAAGCTTCAATGTACTTAGACTAATACACTTAGTCTAGTTAGGTGCCTGCCATATCATTAGTTTAGCTGAAGCTAATCACTGTGAAGCTTCTGTGCTCCTTCCTAGGGGCTTGAGCCTTAGGAGCCCCTATTGAGGGTATAAATACCTCCAAGCCTCATCTCAATGTGAGAGAGCTACACTTGCCTCCTCCTCTCCTCTCCTCTTCCACCAAAGCATGGTCGCCACCATCCTTCAACCGGTATCGAGCTTGCTGGTTGTGTGATGCTAGAATTTTCTAGCCGCAGGGGCCGCAGCTCGTGGAATTGCAGGTGATCCATCGCGAGGCCGCGAACGCCGCAGCAGCCGCGAGCGGAGAGGCCGTGAGCAGGCTGGCGCGACCTGCGCTGAGGCCGCACGGGGCGGCGGGCGCCAGGCCGCGCACGCGCGGTGGCCGCTGGAGCGCGGAAGGCGGGCGCGCGGCGGCGCATCGGCCGGGCGCGACGGCCGCCCGCTGGCGCCGCGGGCGCGAGCGCGCGGGGCGCGCAGCCGCGCGCGGCGGCCGCCGCCGGCGGCTGCGCCCAGCGCGGGCTGCCGCGGCGCGGGCCGGCGCGGGCCCGCGCCGGCTGGCGGGCGCGCCTGGGCGCGCGCCCACAGGCGCTGGCGGCGCGTGCGGCGCAGCGCGGGTGGCGCTGGGCGCGGCGCGGCGCGGGCGCAGGCGCCGCGCGCCGCGGGCGCGGCGCGCCGCGGCGCCGCCGGGCGCGCGCGCGCCGCTGGCGCTGGCGGGCGGGCGCCACGGGCGCGCGCCGCTACAGAGGCGGCACGGCGCGCGGGCGGGCTGGGCGCGCGGGCGTGGGGCGCGAGGGCCGGCGGTGTGGGCCGGCTGGCGGCGGTGGCGCGGCGCGGGCCGGTGGCGCGGGCGGGTCGGGCAGGGCGCCGCGAGTTGGCGGTGCCGAACGCCGGGCGGCGTAAAATCGTCAAATATTCGCGAATACTCGTGGAATAGTCAAAATACACCGTGACCGCACGGATCGCTTTCTTCTTTGACTTTTCTAACAAGGCGAGTTGAGTGTTTTATCCGTATCGATTTTTGAGTCATGATGTCTTCATCATCGAAAAACGCTCATGTTCAATATCGAGAAGTTAGATGGTACTAACTTCCCGCTCGAAAGAACAAGTATATAATGTTCTAGTAAAAAGCGCATCAAGCCCATAAAGTTGTTAGGCCAAAACCGGATAGTATGACGGGATGAGTGGCGGACTGGATGAGCTTGCTAGATCTACTATCATGCTAACATTGTCAAAACAAAATGTGAAAGATAAGACCACGAGTTACGATCGTATGTGGACTGTATGAGAAGCAAAGTGCTCGTGTATTGGTTAAACAATGGTGGACTTGAAGATGAAGGAAGGGACGGAGGATGTCCGATCATCCGAATGATTTCAATACCATTTTCAGCCACTCATCTCAAGGTATCATGCTCCTGATTCCGTGAGAGCTATGTTTCTGGTCACATTACAGAGTTGGGACACCTGCAGCCAGTACGCCTCGCTAGTGGTCTTACCATTGTAAATGTAGAAGGTAGCGTTAACCGAGGAGGTGAACAGAAAACATGGAACCTTCCAAAGGTTCTGCCCTCATAGTGAGAGGGAGGTCCACTGCAAGGGAAGCAACCGGACGAAGCTTCTCGTAGCAAATCTCGTAGTCGTAACAAGAATGTGGAGTGTCACTATTGTCACAAAGGGTCACTTCAAAAGAGAGCGAGAAGTTCAAAAGGACCAAGGAAAAGAGAAGAAGCGGACGACAAGAAGGCGACTTCTGTCGTTGGAAGAGTTAAACTCGTTGAGGACGGAGATGTCCTTATCTCTTCTTACTTGAATGCATTAACCACCGTGGATAGTCATTTATTCCGCAATTGGATAATTGACTCGGTGCATCTTTCCATGTTACTCATAGAGAGTGGTTTAGCACGTATGATGCTACAAGGAAAGGATGCGTTAGGCTTGGAAATAACTATGCATGCCGATCGCAGCGAGGTGATGTGCAACTCAAGTTTGACAACGGATCTTCATTCATCTCAAGGACGTTAGGCATGTTCAAGTTGACAAAGAGCATGATTAGCGCAGATTTGGATGATGCGTTACCACCGGGTTTGGGGATCACTCTTGGAAGATCTCCAAAGGTTCTCTTGTTAGCTCGTGGATCAAGTGTGGCACTTTGTACTCACTTGCGTAAACACCGCCAAAGATCATGTGATCTGTGTGACAGCAGCCAAATGTTTCCTTGTGGCATTGCTTGCTAGGACATATGTCTCAAGGGAATGAAGGTTTTATCTCGTTATATCCTCCTTAACTTCTCGATCTCGTGTGAGCAGCTTATATGGGAAAGAGACAAATCATCACATCGAAAGAGGTAAAAGTAGAGTAAACCTCTTGAGTTGGTTCACGTGATGTATGTGGACCTATGCCATCGCATCATTAGGCGGTGCCTCCTATTTTGTCACTTTCATAGATGATTTCTCACGCAAGGTGTGGGTTTATCCTTTGAAAAAGGATGAAGTTCGACGGTGTTTCGTAAATTTGTCACCCTTGTAGAGAATCAGTCCGGCCACCGATTGAAGTGTCTAAGGACAGATAATGGTGGCGAGTATGTTTCGAAAGCTTTCCGTCATTCGTGATTCCAAGGAATCAAAAGAGAATTGATCGCCAGATACTCCTCCACAAAATGGTGTGGCCGAGCGGATGAATGTAACCATTCGTGAGAGGATGCGTAGTTTGTTGTCAAACTCGGATTGCCTAATGGGTTTTGGCGTATGCGGTTCATCGCAGTTCATCTTATTAATGATCTCCTAATAAGGTGTTGATGAGTTCCGGAGGAGCTATGGTCCGGAAAGAAACCATCCTACAAGCATCTGCGAGTGTTTGTGAGGCATACCGCCATGTTCCAAAAGAGTTTCGGGACAAGTTGGCACCTAAGTCCAAGAAATGTATTTTTCTTGGCTATGGTGATTCCGGTGAGATGGGATACCGCTTTGTGGGATCCAGAGGCTAGAAAGGTTGTTCGTACTAACGACGGTGTTCTTCAATGAGAACAAGATGCGAGAAGCCTACTCCAACTGTGGAGGTGCGAAGGGTGATCTTCCAAGAAGATGGACATGATCATCATGGGCAGGTTGATAACCGTGGTAATGTGCAGGAGCACATTCCTCCACCGGTAGATGAACCAAGAGTCGAACAAGCACCTATAGAGGTGCCTGCTTCGTGAGGGGCAGATTACACGACCTCGGTATGATCCATCTGATTATGTTATGCCGATGACAGGGGAACCCTCTTCTTACAAGAGGCTGTCAACGAGTAACAAAGAGAAGTGGGAGAAGGCCATGCAAAATGAATTTGCATAAGAACCAAACTTGGGAGTTGGTTCTGTTGCCTAAGGATAAGAAGGCACTACTGCAAATGGGTGTACAAGATGAAGGTCATACCGCTTGATGGCAAACCAAAGTACAAGGCACGATTTGCTAAGGGTTTCAAGCAACAACTGCATTGACTTTGATGAGATTTTCTCACCGAGTCAAAATGACAACTTGCGATGTTCTTGCTTTGGTTGCTGTGAATGATATGGAACTTGCAGATGGATGTCAAGACGGCATTCTTGCATGGTGACCTTCAAGAGGACGTCTACATGCACGTAAGGTTTTGTTGAGAAGGGCAAAGAGCATCCGTGTGCGAGGAAGAGCCTTTATGGTTTGAAACAGGCACCCAGAGAGTGGTATCACAAGTTCCACTCATTTATGCTTTCTCAAGGCTACAAACGTAGCGATGAGGATCATTGCCTCTATACGAAGCAAGCTAAGGATCAAAGCTTGCTCATTTTGATCCTCTATGTGGATGATATGCTAATTGCTGGAAACAGTACTGATGAGATTTCAGCGTTGAAGTCAAAGTTGAATGCTCACTTTGAAATGACAGACTTGGGAGAGGCGAGCCATATACTTGGCATGATTCGAATGCATATAAGCGTGCTTTATTTGTCTCGCATTTTAATACATTAATGTGGTGCTTCAACGTTTCAACATGGAGAAGGGAAGCCATTGGGTACTCCATTGCCTCCATATGTGAAACTTTCAAGCCGGATTGCCCAAGCTCGAGGAGGACAAATGAAATGGAGAAGGTCCCATACTCATCACCGTAGGGAGTTTGATGTATGCAATGATTACACGTCGCCCCGACATTGCCTTTGGGAGTGGTTAGGTGATGTCAAAACCCCGCAAGAAGCATTGGGAGGCAGTAAAAGGAGTTATGAGGTATCTGAATGGTACAAAAGCTTTGTGCATATGTTTTGGTAGTGAAGATGCATGTGTGGTTGGGTACACAGATGCTGATTATGCAGGGGATATGGACAAAAGGAGGTCCACATCAGGTTATGTCTTCACGTGCACTGGAGGGGCAGTCTCATGGCGATCTCGTTTGCAGTCGTGCATTACGCTATCTACCAGCCGAGTATGAAAGAATCGAGGCTTGCAAGGAAGCCATATGGCTTGCTCGCTTAGTGGGAGACTTGGGGATCAAGGTTGAGTCGCCGGTGTTGCATTGTGATAGCCAGTGCTATCCAATTGGCAAAGAATCCAGGTTTCATAAGACTAAACATGTGGATGTGAAGTATCACTTCATTCGAGAGGTGTTGGACGACAAGAGGGTACAACTTGTCAAGGTTCACACCACCAACCCCGCAGATATTCTTACCAAGGGACTCTCTACGAGCAATTTGCACAAGCTCGGACACCGATGGGCATGAGTCCATTCTTCCCTAAAGGTAAATTGGCCTTTAAGTGGAGGTAAGGGTATTAAAAGCCCAATGTACTTAGACTAATACACTTAGTCTAAGTTAGTCGATTAAGTATCATTAGTTTAGCTAAGCTAATCACTAGGAAGCTTCTTGTGCTCCTTCCTAGGGGCTTCTTGTGGAGCTTAGGAGTTTCTGGAGGGTATAAATATACCTCCAAGCCTCATCTCAATGTGAGAGCTACACTTGCCTCCTCCTCTCCTCTCCTCTTTCCACAAGATGGTCACCCACGATCCTTCAACAAGTATAAGAGAGCATCCGCTCGCACCGCGCGAGTCTAGTGAGAGCCACGAGTATCCGAAGAAAGAAAGTGTGCCCGAGCTGGGGGTTTTGACTCAAATGGTCGAGTATTTTGCTGAGGCTCAAGAAGGACCTATCTATACCCACCGTGACGCCCACTACAAACAGGGCGCAGCTAGGTGTTCTGTAGACAACCATAGCCAGCTTCGCATGGAGATTTTGAATTTAAGATCTGACTCCATGTGCCACCCATGGATAGACAAGGTTGAAAGCTGCACGCGACTCGACAAGAAGAAATGTAAGCTCAAGAGTTTGATCAAGAACGTTGAGGAGCCCAACATCCTTTACCTTGTCCAATTGCTCACAAATGCACGCGCAGATCTGCGCGCGGCTTATTCCTACACGAGGAGGCCGTTAGATGTATGCCCGCCATTCCGGGATTGCTAATCACGGGTTTGAAAGAGAATGATGAGTGTTGCGGTGGCAAGCAGCAAAACTTGAACGAAAGTGCTTGCCTCACACAAGAATGTGGAACCCTCCAAAACCCGGTGTAACCTCTTTAGTAGGCGCAATGACGTCGCGCACTTCCACTCTTTGGAGCATAAGGCACCATCCCGCCACTTGCTGTGTGTGTCCGCATTTGTGCGGATCGTAAGCATTAGGTCTTCCTACCTCGGATGTAATGTGGGTTCACAAATCATCGAAACAAGGTGAAATGAGACATGTGCATTCGGATGGTTACAAATGGGGTTTGGAGACAAACCCTATCTTTGGCTGCTCCAAGCGATACCAAACTCAACACATGTCACATCCAAAGACAATAAATCAGGATGAATCAATCTCACAAGAGCGATTCGATTGCATGGCCTTACCTTATGAAACTTCTCATCCGTTTATTGATTCTCGAGCAACCGTGCACAAAATAATCGACAATGTTCTCAATTTTGGAAGGTCACCACATGCTTTTTAGAGATTCACGTGCTGAAGTAAAAGGTGGTGTCTGCGACATACCTTTGCTAGATGGGACAACTGTGCATCTCCAAGATGTCCTTTATGTCCCAGCTATGAGTAAAAATCTCTTGTCCATTAGAGCTGTTGCTCAAAGTAAGTTTTATGGCTTTCGCTTTGAGGACAAAAAATGTTACTTGTATCACCTGTCACAGCCTGATAAACACATTGCAAAGGCCATTCTAGTTAACGATTTGTATCAACTAGTAACAGTGTCAAAGTCTAAGGCTAGAGCACTCTTTGCTGCATTCAATGTCGAGGCTAACTTTGGGCGACTTGGCCATGGCGTGTCCAAGCTAGATCTTATGTCAAATTCCGCTCTAATGAGAAAGAGAAGTTGGCTGTTGCTTCAAGCATCTTTTTGCATGCGCCTCCCTTTAGACATACCGTCCAAAGAAGGAGCTGCCTCCTTCTGTGAACAACAAGTGAAATTCTAGCAGTAGCCATGCACTCGAATTGATACATTGTGGATTTAGCAGGAAAGCTCCCTGTCAAGAGCTTGGGTGGTGATGAATATTACCTGTCCTTAACATATGACTTTTCCAGATACACTTGGACGTATCCACTCGAACTTAAAAGTGATGTCTTTGAACACATATCCTCTTGGATTAAGATGGTTCAATGCCAAACTGGAAGATTTATTAAGTGCTTTAGGACAGACAATGGAGGTGAATTTATAGGCAGGCCACAAGTTCGATGACCTGTTTGAGCAACACGGCATTGTTCGACAACTTTCAGTTTCTTATACACAACAACAGAATGGAGTTGCCGAAAGAAAGAATCAAACCTTGATGGGGATGACTCGCAGCATGCTCTCATGGGCCTCTTTACCTAAGCCCTTCTGGGTAGAGGCTATAGTAGCAGCAATGTACATCCTTAATTGTCTTATCACATCTACTGTTGCCAACAAGACTCCCCATGAAGCTTTTTGGGGTAGAAAACCCATCTTGTCGCACTTACGTGTGTTTGGGTCCCCGGCTTATGCCTACATACCTGCCGCCAAGCGAGGGAAGTTAGATAATAGGGCTAAGCAACTCGTCTTTGTTGGCTACTTTGAAGAGTCAAAAGCGTACAAGTTGCTTGATCCTCATACCTCTAAAATTACCCTTGCACGTAGTGTCACTTTTGATGAGCTTCAATCACTTTAATTGGCGCCGTCTCTAATCCCTTGGTTTGAAGGCTGCATAAAGAAAGCTTCACTAGCCGATTAGTCTCAAGCACGATGATTTCGCTGATTACCCACACGATGGTGAAGCGCCTCAACCTCATGCATCGTTGATCTGACGATGACTTGTTAGGATTTGCAACTCGCTGTACTCTACCGGCTGTGATGGTCAATTGAATCTCCCTTCAGACCTTCTGGGAAAACGAGAGGGGATGACACCACCCTGCTGACGCAATTGGCCGACCAAGAGAGGGGAATTTCGACGGCTTTGGGTTCTTCTCCGATCCTGAAGATGGAATTCGCGGCGTACCACATAAACCATGCTGATGATGACACCCAAGAAAAGTTGAGGACCCCCTGCCCTCCAGCCAACAGCCTGGATCCCTCGATCCTCCTCCAAGGTATCCTGTACGAGAGAGGAGGGCAAGGGAACATTGGTCAAAACCTCCTTATCATGCCATTGACTTCAGAAACCCAGCTGCCAATGCCTCCTGACCATTCCGTAAGTGAGACTAGATCTCGCATTTTACCATGAAGCCTTGAATGGGTGTGACGGTGCACACTGGAGGGTCTCCATTGATGATGAGTACAATAGCCTTATCAAGAATAACACATGGGAGCTGGTTGATCTCCCACCTGGCAAGAAACTTATAACCTGTAAGTAGGTATTCAAAACCAAATTAAAAGCAGATGGTACAATTGCTCGCTACAAAAAGGAGGCTAGTGGCCAGAGGGTTTTCGCAGATACCTGGAATCGACTATGGGGATACTTTTTCTCCTGTGGTAAAAACTACCTCTGTCCGCATTCTTCTCGCTCTTGCAGCAAAACTTGACCTAGAACTCCATCAAATGGATGTTTGCACGGACTTCCTTCATGGTGAGCTGGAGGAGGTCCTTTACGTGCTGCAACCGGAGGGTTTTGTTAGTAAGAAATGGCCACGCAAAGTCTGTAAATTACTGAAGACAATATATGGCCCTAAGCGAAGCCCTCGAGCCTGGTTTAAGCGTATAATGAAATTTCTCCGTAATGCAGGATTTGTTCAATCACCAGCTAACTCTAATGTGTTTTACTTAATTGAGGACGGCTTGTTTGTGGTTCTGGCTCTCTACGTAGATGATGCCATTCTATTCAGTAATAGCCCGACTCAACTAGACGAGGTCAAGGCCTTGCGGCGCAGTGGAGTTCGAGATGATCGAACCGCTCTGCCTTCGCCTGCCTCTTGATCCAAATTCTGAGGGACAAGCACCAGGGCACGGTTCTTTTACATCAAACGAAGTATCTCAAGGAGATTCTTAAAAGGTTCAACTTACATGAGACCAGACCTGTCCCCTACACCATATGTTGTTAAAAGCTTATTGTTGATCAGTCCCCCTGCACAACAGAGGAGGAAGACCATATGCACGATGTTCCATATGCCAAAGTTGTTGGGTGTCTGATCTTCTTAGCTAATTGGACACGTCCCGATATCAACTTTGCAGTTAGTGTGGTTGCCCAGCTTCAAAAATCTGCAAGCCCCACCGGGCCCGCGGCCGTACGATCGCTATCTCAAGGGCACTATAACCTATGGACTGCACTATACATCTAGTGGCAAGCGTGAATTTATCCTTACAGCTTTTGCAGACGCAGACTGGGCTTCATATGCCGATACTTGACGCAGCCTCTCAGCGTATGTTTTCCTCCTTGCTTCAAGTGTAGTAAACTGGTCCTGCAAGAAACAGACTTCATTAGCACTGTCCTCAACTGAAGCTGAATACAAGGCATTAACAGATGCATGTAAAGAGTTGGAATGGAAAAGCGCCCTTGATTCCTTTCATGTCTCAACTGCCGTCACCACACATACCGGCCTCTCAGATAACATGTCAAGAATCGCCCGTGGCCAATCCTAGGTTCATGCACGTACTAAACACATAGAATTATACCACCATTATATCAGGGATGTGGCAGAAAGGGGTGTTGTAAAAGTCCGGTATGTGAGCACAAATGATAACACGGCAGATGTGCTAACCAAAGGACTATCAAATTCAAAGCATTACAAACACAGGGCAGCCTTAGGGCTTCGGGAGTTCCAGCTACCTGCTCCTACTAGCTCCTAGGGAAAAACCACTTGCTCCTAGCTAGGGACAGCACATACATACTTGTCCTTACAAGTCTCTTGCAGCCTGCTACATCTATGGTTGCCAGTGGAACTCCTTATGTGCTGCTGCCCTCTAGCCTACAGGTGGTCATGAGAACAGCTCAGTGGATGAAACAAATTACAACACACAGACGTGGGCTGCTCTCTGTTAGACGAAACAACTTACACTTACTTCTCTCAGGAGGGAACGGGTCATAGGTGCTGCCAACTCTAGGAATGTCACCAACTGTCCCGACGACCCGCATCGCCTCGACAAGATGCCCGACCAACTGTGGAGGAACATGAGAGGCTCTGGTGGTACTTAGCTACCAGTCCTGTACCCAAAACCCGCAGCTTTGCAGACTGAAGAAGCTCCTCCACCTCCTCGCACTTTATTCACAGTTTGTATCAAGTGGCAGACTAGGTTACGATCAGCTTAGGTTGGCCAGCCCGCGAGTTTCTTCGTTGCTCCTTCATCGCCATGCTCAGGAGGGTTGCTCTATTGAGGAGGATCCTCTCGAGACCTCTTCTGACTGCTGATAGCCCCGTTCCGCTTGCGCACCATCTGCCGCTCGTGGCTCCAAAGAACAAAGGCAATGCCCAGTAAGGTGAAACGAGGGGGCTCCATATCTCCATCTCATGCCTCGCGCCTGGCCCTTCATAGTTCAAGCGTACCACGATGCGCTTGCATATGCTTGCGTTTATGCTCCTTCTTTTGACCCTGTTCGGTTAAGGGGGGTGTTAGGGTTAAATAGTTAACCACAGTTAGTTAACCTCATATGGGTTTATTAACCATGTCTTTTAGGGTCACTTTACAAGACTGTATAAATGAACACACAATTTTGTTAATTACATTTATTATGGATTGCTATTGCATATGTTCTCTATGACTAGCACTTTGTGTCACTATGAGCCCCTTTTCGAACATACTCCCAATTGATTTGTGCACCTTAAAATGCCTTTATCACTGTTGATCCAATTTCCTTTGGTACTTTTGCCAATGGTAGCAGCAAGTAACCATGTCAAGCTATAGCTTGTCTAGCCTTTCTCTGGACAAACAAAGATAATCAACCTTCCAAAATGAAACGTTAACCCCAACCTGTTTTAGTTAAAACCTCTCCCAAAAATACCTCTTGTGCCCCAATCCATTCAATACTAATTGCAAGTAACCTCCCTCATATCAAACATCCATTGCTGGCTCTATGCAAGGAAGGGGTAGCATCGCCTACAAGAGGCGAGCTCCAATATTGTACAGTAGAACTACGTCCATGCCGTGCTTGTGCCCGACAAATATGACCGGCCATACAATGGCGCCCATCGTTCGACAATGTCTTGTCATACAATGGCGCCCAACACTTGACAATGGCTTGCCATACAGACATGCCCAACGCCCAACAATAATAACGTCCAATTAACGCCCAACTATGGTGCCCAAATAACGCCCAACAATGGCGCCCAACGCCCAACTATGGCGCCCAATTAACGCCCAATAATGGTGCCCAATTAACGTCCAACAATGGCGCCTAATTAACGCCCAACAATGGCGCCCAACGCCCAACTATGGCGCCCAATTAACGCCCAACTATGGCGCCCAATTAACGCCCAACAATGGCGCCCAATTAACGTCCAACAATGGCGCCCAATTAACGCCCAATAATGGCGCCCAACGCCCAACTATGGCGCCCAATGCCCGACAATGGCTAGCCATACAATGGTGCCCACATGTGGCTCATCCACTACGGTCTCCAGAATAGGAGCCTTCTCTTCCTCCTTATCCTCTCCGACCTACCTTGCTCTTCAAGATCGGCCATCTCTAACTAGCATCCTAGCTAAGAGATACTTCAACCTTCAACTCTGATACTACAAGTAACATCCCATTTCTAGCGAGGTGGACAGGCATGCAGTTAGGAGCGACAACACCCCAAGATACCAACACTAGGCCTCCAATTAGCCTGCCATCTTCCACAGGATGACTCACAGCCAGCACCTCCGCTGCTGCTCTTTACTTTAGCAAGAGTCAACAAGAATGCATGAGATATCAGAGAGAGCTCCCTATCTTTGTCTAAGCTAAGTACATAGCTCTCTCCCCTCGATCTCCTCCTTACAGCTTTCCTCTAACACACTCACAATCTAGGCTTCCATAGCCTCTAGGCTCCTATAGCCTCAGGCTCAGATGCCTCACTGCCCCACGCCCTCTGGCTCCCTCCGGCTCCCATTTCAGTCTCCAAATTCTCTAGGCTCCCACAGCCTCTAGGCTCCCACAGCTTCTAGGCTCCCACAGCCTCTAGGCTCCCAAGATCTATCCTTAACAAGAGTGTGGCTGAAGTGCTAGGATTCTCTGCTAGATATGCACACAATCTAGGCTTGACCCCAATTAGCCCGCCACCTCATCCTCATAAGAGTGTGGCACCAGTGCTAGCATCACTACTAGGGTGATCCCTCTAAAGCTTGCTGTGGAACGTTAAAAGTTTGGGGCAACCAAATTTAAAAGAGCCCAGAAGAACAAGTTTGATTTTTTTGGCTAAAGACGATTGAAGGGATCATGCTAGGAATTTCTCAGAATCTTGAAGTCGAGTTGTAGGATATTGTTAGGAAGGCGAAGAGGATATCCGAGGAAGAAGAACGGGTCAAAACGACCCCGTGCAAGGCGTAATGGCAGTCAAGGGCGGTAGGTGGCGTATCATCAGAGGTCGCCACACTACACGGTAGGTCGAGAGGAAGGGCATCACCGGGTAGGTCAAGGCCGACAAAAGGGAAATTAGGATAGGGAGATATCCACTATATATGCCCACCAATAGTGGACTAGATAAATGGGTCGAATAGGAAATTAAAAGCTAGATTGGGCCGTTAGGAAACTAGGGGAAATAGTATCTTAGTATAAGAGGAATTGGGAAACTCCAATCAATCAGAAAAGGTGCCACGTGGTGCATATCCAAGGGCGTAGTAGATTGGTAGTTACCATTCCTAACCCCAAGTTATCTTTCACGCATGTGTAGGAGGTCACAACTTGAAGGTGAGGAAGCGCCAACACTGCAGGAAGGCGCCGCCACACCAAGAGTCAGAGAAGAGCCCCACACATGCGTACGTACACTGCGGTGGATAGAGAAGAGGGCAAGCTAGGAGAGGAGGAAGGAGCCCCGCCGACTTACGCTGAGGCCGATGGTGGTGGCCCGGGAAGGACGAGGGGAGAGGCGAGGAGGATGGCGTGTGGTAAGCGGTTGTCAGCCGCCGATAATAACGGCGGGATTCGGGAGAGGAGGGCCCGCCTCACGGATCATCCGATTGGGTGCACAAGCTGTCGGAATGAAGTTGGACCACCCATTCCGGGCGGAGGACCTTCCACATCGTGAAGGAGATAGGGGAAATAGGTGGTAGGCGGCGATTAGGGTATACCGGTGCTGCTCGGCTCGAGAGAAGTGTAATAAAGGCGCCACCTTGGGCATGATATAAGAATGAAATTTGCTCTAGTAAAGCATCTTTCTCTTGGTGTTGATGCGTTCTTGCGGACCTTTGTGAGTCTTCTTGCTA